>JAMZAV010010702.1:0-21600 GCA_024449915.1 Sweltsa coloradensis
AATTTAATTTGGGGTTTTTTTGGAATTTGACGAGTTTCAAATTTTATTTATATAATGATGGTTCTCAAACACATGTTCCTAGTTAGAGGAGCAAACCTTGTGCCATGCTACTTTTGTCTTGTTTTCTTTCAACTAGCCTCGTGGGTCTCTCGTTCACCTACGTAAGGGGCGCCACATTGACATGGGATTGAGTAACCCTCATTCTAGATGATTGACGAGTCATTCTAATTTATTTATATAATGATGGTTCTCAAACACATGTTCCGCTAGTCTAGAGGAGCAAACCTTATGCCGTGCTACATTTGTCTTGTGTTCTTTCAACTAGCCTCGTGGGGTCTCTTGGTCTCACCTACGTAAGGGGTGCCACATTGACATGGGATTGAGTAAACCCTCATTCTTAGATGATTGACGAGTCATTCTAATTGGATGAGCGTAGCGAGGGTAGCGAGCGAAGCGAAGATTCCATTCTACTACACTGGAGAAAAAATCCGGAATGTTTTTTTTTTTCTTTCTTTCTTTTTGTTGTATCTTTGTCTTTTTGTCCACACGATTCCGGCTAAACCGATACTCCGATTGCGATGAATTTTATGGAGGCCTTTCAAAATCTCTGAACTTAGAACTGCCACGTTTTTGAGCGAAATCGGAAAATTTTTTCTCATGAAAATCCCAATTTTACGATTTTTTTTTATTTTTAAAATATTCTTCAACTTATAAAACACCTACATGCTTTATCCGATTTTAATGATTTTTGCAAAGAACCTTTATTTTATGAATTAAGATATTCTTGTGAAATTTGAGCGCAATTGAAAAAATGTTTATCATAAAAATCGAAATTTTACAGTTTTTTTTTAAACAATTCTTTGACTTATAACACCTACATACTTTATCCGATTGTAATGATTTTTTTGCAGAACCTTAATTTTATGAATTAATATATTAGTGCTAAGTTTGAGCGCAATCGAGAAGATATTTCTTATAAAAATCACAATTTTACGATGTTGTTAACAATAACGATTAATTAAAAATAATTTAAAAAATTAAGTTAATTTTTAATTTAATTTAGTTTTAAAAAAAAATTTCAACTAAGTAATGATTTTTGCCACAGAACAACAGAAAATTCGCATAACACATGGCAGCTCAATGCACCAATTACGCTCATCCAACAACGCGGCGGGACTTAAGCGTTTTCCTAGTTTATTTACATAATGATGGTTCTCAAACACATGTTCCGCTAGTCTAGAGGAGCAAACCTTATGCCGTGCAACATATGTCTTGTGTTCTTTCAACTAGCCTCGTGGGTAGGGGTGGGCGAACCTAGGTTTTTGACTTTCGAGCCGAACTCGAACTTTTGAACCAAAATTTTCGAACTTCGAACTCGAGCCGAACTTTTGAAAATCCATTATTATTCTGTAACAAATAGACATTTATAAAATTTTTTAAAAAAGTTATAAATTTTTTTAATTTGAATATAAAAGCTCAATTTTTTTTTTTTTTAATAATAATAATTATCATAACTCAGTTCCAACTATGTCGGGTTGAGTGGTGGTTTTCCACCATTATCAAGGGCATGAAACTGTAGATACTAAGCTTGCCAGACTTGGTGTTTCTTCCACATCATCCAACTCCTTCTTCTCCACCAATTTACTCCACTCTCTTCTGTCCTCCCACAGCTTTACTCTTGCCACATGCTCCCACACTTCATTCCGTTTTCCAACGTCTTCTTGAATTAATCTTCCCATTTTTCTCTTGGCCTTCCTACTCTTCTTTTCCCCTCCTCGCCGCTTCAAATTCTCGTCTTGGGAATCCTCTCCCTGCCCATCCTTTTCATATGTCCAAACCATCTTAGACGTTCTCTTCCTAGCTTAAACTTCAATCTCTCAATCCCAGTTCTTTCCTTATTTCATTACTTCTCATCTTGTCCATCTTTGTAACTCCCTTAATACTTCTTAAAAACTTCATTTCTGCTGCTTCCAGCTGACTCTCTTCTTTTGTTCCCACTGCCCTGTTACTGCCCCATATGTTAATATAGGTACAAAATATGCCTTATACAGTAAAATTTTTACTTTTTTGTGGGAACAACTCATTCCATAGTAACTTTCTCACCAATTGATAAAACCCTTCTGCTTTTTGCACTCTAGATGACACTTCCCTACACACTTTTGCATCTTTTGTCAATATACTTCCCAAATATTTAAATTCTTCTTTTTCTTCTAAGACTTCTCCACGTAGTACAATATTTTCTATGTCTCTAGGCCTGCTCTTTGTCGACCAAACCATGTAGTAACTTCGTTCCATCTGTCCACCTTCTCCTGCACTTCTCTGGCACTCTCACCCCAAATCAACACATCGTCCGCAAACACTAATGTTCTTGTGTCCCTTCCATCTGTATTTGGTTCCACTCTTCTTATAATTTCATCCATTACAACAGTAAAGAGTATTGGAGATAACACACTTACCTTGTCGCAAGCCCTCATTCACTTGAAACCATTCTGACCTACCCATATCTGTCTGTACACAACTTTCACTCCTTTGATATGTACTTTGTATCCTGTCTATTAAACCTCTTCCCACTCCTTTTATCTCTAGACACTCCCATACTTTCTCTCTAGGCAGGCGATCGTATGCCTTCTCCAGATCCAAAAACACAATGTGCATTTCTTTCCCATTTTGCCATCTCCCCTCCATTGTCTGTCTTATAGCAAATATGGGATCAATAGTAGACCGTCCACTTCTGAACCCATATTGTTCTTCTCTTAGATCTGTGTCATATACCTCCTTCAGTCTTAGTTCTATAACTTTCTCATAAATTTTTGCACACTGACACATTAATGTCACCCCTCTATAATTTTCACATTTCTTACGATCACCTTTCTTAAACAGCGGTACAATTATACCTCTTTTCCAATCTTCCGGTACCTTCTTTTGTTTCCACGCAGCACTTATTACTCGAAATAACCCCTCTTCTTCCTTCCGCACCTGATGCTTTGATCATTTCCACAGAAATGTCATCCACTCCCGGAGCTCTACCATTCTTCATGGCTCCTAACGCCCGAGCCACCTCTTGTTCTGTTACCTCGTCTTCTTCATCTTCTCCACTTGCCTTTCTCTTTCTCTGCATTTAAATTTTCACTAACCTGTACATTTAGCAGATCTTTGAAATATTTCCTCCACATTTCTTGTATTTCCTGTGGTTGTTTGTAACTTGGCCATTTTCATTTACCATGAGCTTTTGTTCTTCCCTTTCTTGTCTTTTGTCTTTCTCCTCCTTCACAAAATTCTTCCATTGCTTTGTCTTTCTCCTCCTTCACAATTTGTTTTACATCGGTTTTTCGCCTACGGTACTCGTACTCATTTTCTGTGGATTTGCACTTTTCATTCTTTTTCCAAGCTAGTTTCTTCTCCCGAACTGCATCTCGTACCCTCTCGTTCCACCATCGCGTTTCTTTCTCTTTCCTCCTTCCACTGACTCTTCCACACAGCTCTTCTGCACTTGACACAAAAACCTTCTTAAGTTATAAGTTATAAAAAATTTTAATTTAAATATTAAAGCTCAAAATAAAGGCTCCATTTCGTCATAAAAAATTCAATTAATTCAAACTATTTTTTCAAATTTTGCGTATTTTCAAATTTCCCGCCGTTAAGATTCAATAATGTTGGTACTTCGTAGATCAAGAAGCAAAATTTCTAGTTTGTGTTTGTTATGTTGCCGACCCTGCACGACGAGTGTGAATTGTGACGATCGAGCCAATCACAGATGCGCACCGCCTTCTAACAGATAGCTTCGTCGTGACGTCATGGCGTGACAAAACGAGAACTTTTCAAGGCGCTGGAACTTTTGGGAAAAACAGCTGTTAGAAAAATCCAGTATGGCGATCGCTGCTTTGTTGTTTTATTACGCGAACGATGTATTCAATCAGTTTTTGGCGTAATTTCAAGACGAAGTTCGTTTAAAGTTTTAAGTTTTGATAAAACCGAACTCGAGCTTAAAAAAGTCGACCCGAGCCGAGCCGAACTTCAAAAAAGCTCGGCTCGGGCTCGAGTTTTCGAACGTTCGCCCACCCCTACTCGTGGGGTCTCTTGGTCTCACCTACGTAAGGGGCGCCACATTGACATGGATTGAGTAAACCTCATTTAGATGATTGAGCGTCATTCTTAGGTTTTGTTACTGTTAGAATGCTTCTGAAAGTGTTAGGTGATTTGAAAACAGTACGGACCCCAAACGAAGATAGTAGACGTCTGATTTTTTCTGATAAGTTCGGGTAGTAGGTAATCAAGGACGACTGTTTTTAATTGTTTTGTGGGACCAGATCGTGTCTTTGTCTTCCAACTCTACTGTCGTGGTACTGGTAGGTTTTATTAATTGACGAACATTTGACCCCGGGAAACCATTTTTTATGAAGGCTTCATTGTGTTGGGAAAACTCTTGGTTAAAAAAGTCCAAATATTGTTTAAATCATGTTATTTATTTATTAAAGTGAAGTGTAAAATCCAATAGATTAATTACAACTAAACCTCACCTGCTTTAAAAGTTTCATCAAACTATTATGAAAATTTTATATCGATAATTGCGCCAAATGAGAATAAATACCGCGATAATATTGTGTTGAGAAAATATTGTGCAGATACTGTCACTTTGTAATCATATTACGATATTATCGACTAAAACTTGCTTTTCTCGCATTTAGGGTCATTTTGGAAACTGCGCTCTGTCTCGGCGCGGGTCGAGGGTTTTTGGCCACCACCTGTTTACGGGCTCCTCGATGGCCTTCACGGAGAGAGTGAGAGAGAGGAAGCGGGGGAAACGAAGACGAGTGCCTTGCCTTGATCAGCTTTTTGGGGTTTTGGGGGCGGTCCTCCGTTGCTAGGCAACAGATACACAGTGGGACGTGATAACTCAAGAGAGCAGGGGTCGAAATTAACTTTTTGCCACAGCCCTTCGGGCTAATGGCAACAATAGTCCTCTAGCCCAAAAGCATTTTTACTAGATCGCAATCAAATAGGTATATTGATGTAAAATAACCATGCGGAATGTTTTAAGTCACGAAAATTCGCCGGGTTTGAGGTGTGTGTGGGGGGGACTAGGGAGTGAGCGGAAACTAATTTTACCATAATATTAATAATATTAGCATAAATTAAAAGATTTTTTTTTAGTACATATTATTTAGAATGATTTCCATACTAGGTTAGCGTAGCGCACAACAAACTTAACCGAGAGGCTGTGTTATCCGAGCTGGTTTCAGGCGCCCCTTTCCTTTTTTTAATTAGGCCGAAATGTTATGTTCTTTACATCGAATGTCAGCAGTAGGGCCTATGCTGTTTTACTACAATGACGTGTCACGTAAGAATTGCCCCAGCGTGTGAATTTTAAGGGGGTTGGGGCAGGGGTCGAGGGTAGGGTGCCGTAGAGTGGTTGATTTAGTGTCTTTGTGAGTGCTTGCCGCCGCACCCCTTTCTCAAAGACAGCGGAAAAGAGAGAAGAGAGGGAGGGAGAGAGAGGAAGAGACAAAAACATTGCATCGAGACATCTGGTCAATGACAGACGCGGAGATAACATAAAATGTCCTTCACCCCCCCCCCCTCTCCAAGCCACAGATTATGTATCGCTCACTTTAGTCAGTCAAATTTGGCTTCGGGCCAAGACTCTCACCAAGTTGTTTTGTTTACATTATGAGAAAAGATAATGAGACCAGACATTCATTCTATCAACAAAGCAGTCGTTTATGTTATGAGAAATTGTTTTGTTTACATTATGAGATAAGATAATGAGACCAGACATTCATTTTACAACAAAGCAGTCGTTTATGTTATGAAATAAGATAAAGGGGACAACACATTCATTCTATCAGCAAAGCAGTGGGCAGCCGATGTCACACTAAGAGGGTAGTTATTTATGTTCTTTTAATGGTATGTAGTACACTATATAAATTTTCCATACAGGCTATGCTACGAGAGCAAATAAACAAAAAAATCGCGATCATCCGAGTTTTTCGATAATTCGAGCTGCACCCGGTCTCATCACCTCGGATAATAGAGGTTTTACTGTATAGGCCTATATATTTTTAATTTAAAAATTTAAAACTAAAAAAAAAAAAAAAAACAGGGTTTTCCACGGCGCCTAGAATTTAGGCCCTGGCGAATAACTTAATGTAAAAAAATGTATATAAGCCTAAATTTTTTTATTTTTGTTAAAACTAATTATCAACGGAGATGCTAAGGCAACTACGCTGGCTGATGAAGTATTTGAGGCAATATAGGCCTACATATAGGTTTCGTGCAACGATAAATTCCATTTTAAGGCTACCGCCTCTGGCCGATAATTTGAAAGTCGAAGAAACATTTCTGAAAAGTTTGCTGAATGAAAGAAGGCCTTTAAAATAACAGAAAAAAAATGTGAATTTTTTTGGGCGGGACATAACCTCACTTTTGGAAATTATATTTAGATTTTGGGACAAAAGTGTGATATACAAGACTCGTTCAAATTAGTTTTGAGAATCGGTTTTCTGGACATAGTTTTTAAACACTTTAGGCTACAAACTTGACTATAGCTAAAATAGTTTTCTGAAAATAACAGTTGGTGTACGAATTTTTTTGTCAAACGGTACAAATACGAGTTTTGTACCGTTTGACAAAACAAATCGTACACTAACTGTTATTTTCAGAAAACTATTTTAGCTATAGTCAAGTTGTAGCTAAAGGTGTTTAGAAACTATGTCCAGAAAACCGATTCTCAAAATTTAATTTTGAACGAGTCTCATATATATCACACTTTTGTTCCAAAAATCTAAATGTAATTTGAATTTCCAAAAGTTATGTTATGTCCCGCCCAAAAAAATTCACAATTTTTTTTTCTGTTATTTTTAAAGACCTTCTTTCATTCAGCAAACTTTTCAGACATGTTTCTTCGACTTTCAAATTATCGGCCAGAGGCGGTACAATAGCCTTAACTAGGCCTACCTCCTCATTGCTGGGGTCCCCTTTGGATGAGTAAAGACTAGGGATGAACACGATAATCGATATTATCTATCGATAATCAATAATGGATCTAATTTCGATAATCGATTACCAAAATTCATTATTGATTATCGAAATATCAAATAATTGGTCAATAGTGGCGTGAACCAAACTCTAGACAAAGATTATCTCACATTGTGCCATGCACTGGCTGGGCTGATGGTGTTACACTCGAAATTTATTTGCTATTCAGTCGATAACGGAAGCCAAACACATGACACTTGCCACACTTGAGGTTCCACTTATAGGTCGGAACAGGTTTTGTTGGTTTATATCAATATTATCGATACTATTGATTCAATAATGACATTACCATTTTGATAATCGATAATGAAATAAGTATCGATGTGCATCCTTAGTAAAAGCCCAATTAAATCTATAAGAAGCCATTTATCCCAGCTGATGATGCTTATCTGTACACTACAAGAGTGGATAATGAATCCTGCAAACCCATTTTACGGGCACTTACGTTCAATTGTATATATGCACACAAAAATCGACTGCTACAAATTTTTCCTATGACAGCTGGGGCTTTCGCCCCAGACCCCGGTTTTCCCTCGCAACATCCCTGGCTCCTAACGTTTCTGCCCCTGGCTCCTACATTTTGAGATATTTTTCAACCCCTGGCTATAGCTATGCAGCCTATGCTCATTATTGAATTTTAGAAGTTTCTTTTGTTATTATATTTTTACTTTTACGACGTATGCTACTTTTTTCCTTAGCCCTTCAGAAATGTTTTAGACTACAGTTTATCTTTTTTCTAAAATTGTGTGCATGCTCTTCACAGGTATCACAAATCGTAAGATGGACACAACAGCAGCTGAGCGTGAGAGGCAAGATGGAGTGAAAACAACTCTGACTGCAGCTGCCGACAAGTTGAAACAAGAGGCTGCCAATAACGCCTGCCAAGATGAAAATCAAAAGGGGTATGGGAATTTAAACAAGTATGCTGTTCACTCTCACAATTTATTTTAATTCACTAAACATTTAAACAACTCTATTAAACACGTTTAAAGTAGAGCTGTACCGATTCTGATACCGATTGCTAAGAATCAGCGAATCTTAGCGGTATCGGCCGATATCAATTCTTCATTCAATTTTTTGTTGACGATTCTTTTAAATTTCGCGCCAAAAAAGTTTCAAATTCAATCGTCATGGCTGTGAACCAATCAAGAAACGACTTGGGTGTTGATAGGTGGCAGAACGGGCAGGGCTTGATTTTGAGTCTACAAAGAGTTTGTAAAAAAGAAGAAACATCCATTTTGCGAGGTAAAGTTTAGTTATTATTGGCCAGCAGATGATAATTGTAACAGATAAGGAAAGCCAGCCTCTGCGGTATCTCTATTCCCATGTGCTTAATTTCAGTTATCACCATGGGTGGTTAGCTTTTGACTTCTAGCAGATTGAAAACATCTGAGATGTTATGGTATTATTTATGTGTTAAATCTCTGGAGATCGCACGAGTGGTAAGGGGGGGGGGGGCGTCATACTCTGCACATTGCTACAAGTCGGGGCATGGACAAAGGACATTATAATTCGAAGAAAAACGCCGCCAAGCACGAAAGCTATGAGAAAGCACATGTTTACATTAACTTTCAGTCTACAATGTGACACTTCAATTCAGGACCCGGGTTTTACGGGTAAACGGGTACTGGAAACACGACGAACCCGTACCTGACTTTGTCGCGGCGGGTACGGGTACCCTTCGTCTTCCCTACTTTCGAGTAGGCTCAAGTTCACTGGCTTGTATCTTGACACAATTTTTTACGATCGTGTTCAGTGTTGACGCTGGAATTTCAAGTACCTTGGCCAATTCAACTCTTGTTTTATTAGGGTTACGGTCAACCATTTCAATAATTTCGAGTTTCCGTTTTAAAGAAATCTGCATAGGCTTGCGTTTAGTTAAAAGTTGTACACTGAGAGTGAGATATTGTTACGCGCTTCACAAGTTCACAGTTCGACACGACAGACTACACTGGATTATGCGCTGCGCAGAACAGGTGGCGCAATGACTCGTGAGGGAGGCACACACTTGTAGCACACTTGTACTGAAACAAATGTAATTTTTACATTTGTGGTGAACTAGACTAGGAGCTGCAAGTTTGTTAATATTTTTTAAGTTTGTTAATTTGAAAGAGATTTAATGCTTAACCCTTAAAGTCCGATCGATGATAACTGCGCATGTAATAGATATCCTTCAGATTCCAGGTACTGCAAGATGAGATTGAGCTTGTGAGTATAGCAAAAACTTTTTGGGCCTAACGGTACTAGTTTTTTTATCTATTGCGTTTTGAAATGCGCTGGAATTCCCTATCTTATGCATTGTAGATGAACAAAAACCTACACTTTCAATCGCATATCGTTGCGTAACATCGTGACCTGTTAATGAATATTAACAAATTTACGTGCAAAATGTAGATAATTTCACGACTAACATTATTTGCTTTTGAAAATGTGGTCAAACGGGGTTCGTTTTCGAGATATTTGAGATGTTTGGTCCAACTTCAACTCGTACGGCCGAGCGATTACAAGAATTACGGCAACAGCGCCGTGACGTCGCACGCTGATTTCTCTATGGCACGCTGTAGTCGGTTGTCGATGACGAGAGACAGGGGTGGGTGTGGCCTACACCTTCAATGCCTATTCTGCTTGCGGCTCAGCATTCATATCAATATTTAGTTATCTGCTGCTCTAATTTGTAAACCAAATAGATTAGGCGGTAGACTAGTAGACAATTATGTGAACGTACTTATTGTTCATTTATTTATATTTATATTTTATTTGTTTATATTATTTATTTATTCATTTCATCTATAAATCTACGAGTGTGCACGGGAGATTGCAAGACATGCTTGGGGCCTTGGTACATTTGCTAAATTAGGCCTAAATGAGACCACTTTCAATCCACCTGTTCTTACCAAGAGATTATACCAACAGAGGCTGTGGCGAATATAGGTACATAAAATAAAAAAAGAAAGAAAAGAGTAACTTCCACGAAAAGATTACAAAAATTAAATCTATCACGGATAAAGATATAAATAATGATTATTTCCGGAAAAACAAAAGGAAAAAAAAACGCACAGGCCAGGTCTCGAACCGGGTACCTCTTGCATGCTACGCGAACACGCTGCGCTCATGCCACTCGAGTCCACGGCTTTGGGGCGGCTCAGATGAATACTCCTGCAGACAGGGAGTTTGAGGGACGCTAAGAAAAAACGAGCGTAAAATCTCATTGTTTGCAAAGCGGGCGCTGTTTACACTTGCAAATCAATCAGCCATGTTTTCTTTGTCATAATACACAGCCATATTCTGCAGATGTACGCAACTACTATTTATTTGTATATAATATAAGTTCGAGGTGGACGCTGGTAGCTTGCTACATCCTTTGAAACATTCAGTACTCCCATCATAACAAACCAGTGCTATGTTGCCAAGTCAACATGTGGTTATTTGCTACAAGAAAGGTAGAATTAAAAATCTTAATTTGTGGTTGGTTTTGACTATCTTAATGTTGGTGAAATACATATACAGTAAGATCCCTCTTATCCGAGTTGGATGCAACCGGGGGCACCTCGCATTTGCGAAAAACTCGGATGGCGCGTTTCATTTGTTTATTTGCTCTCGTAGCATAGCCACACATGTAATGGATAAAGGGAAACATAAATACACACGATAAAACTTCATACAGGGTATACTAAATGATTTAATAGCTTGTAAATCAAGCTCACAAACACACGTACACAATTAGGCTACAATGTCGTAATAAAAACGTATGTCTAGGCCTAAAACTCGACGCAGTAGGCCTAGGCTAGGCCTACAATGAAAAACATAGGCCTAGGCTAGGCCTAGGCCTAGCTCTCTTTCTCATGTGGGAAAACCTCTCACTACTATATCCGCGCTGAAGCTCTGTCGCAAGATAAACCTGGAAAGAAAGAAACAAAAGGGCCCAGGAATAACAATCCTATGCGTCGTGATAACGAATTTCGTGAATCGGTTGAAAGATGATTGCATTGCGAATTCTACTTCTACACCCAACCATCTTTGTCAGTCAAGCTGTGAGTGTGAGTTGGTTGGATCGTACGCGCATCTCTTTACTGCGCAGACGGCACACGGCAGTGCCCAAAGATTTATTGCCGCATCTTTCTCTCTTGCACTCACTCGTGGCATGGGCGCGACTCGCCGAGGACGGGACGGAAGCACGTGATTAGCTTACAACGCGCTCTGTCGTCAACTCCAAATTACTCTTTAGGCAGGGGGCCCACGTTCCGCGGGAAAGACCGCAACCACGTAGCGCGTAATTTAAACTGGTGAATTAGCCTAAAAACGGCCGCGAAATATACCCGGATCTTAAAATCGGCTCGGGGTAATTCTGGAACCGGGTACCCATGTCATCCCTACTCGTAAGGCATGCCTACAAATGTATGCGAGTACTTTTTAAAAAGTGCGGGCGGCGTCTGTAATTATTTTTATGTTTTATTTACGTATTTAAAACTTTAATTTTTTTTTTTTTTTTTTTTTTTTTTTTTTTGGGCGGCTTGGTTAACATGGTACATCGGATAAGGGAGATCGGATAAGAGAGATCTTACTGTATAGAGAATTTATGTTCGTTTTGCATTTCTTCACCATTTCTTACTCAAGTGCTACAAATATTTATACATCGATTATTGTATAATATTTAGTTTTATGATTGTGCCTAGCATGATAAAACTACTGGAGTCAAATACAACACGCGCATTTAGAACAGAACAAAATTATTATTTACTTTGTATTAGGGCTGTGCGAAAGGGAGATTTCAATTCGAGTCGAGTACGAGTTCGAGTTCAGTCAAATGTTCGGTTTTCGAGTTCAATTCGAGTTTATTTTAAAAATTAATTTATAATGATGTTGGGCCCCAATTATTTTTTTTTTTTTATTTTATAGAAATTTTTTTTATTTATATTTAAAATCGAGTTTATTTCCAAATTGAGAAAATGTATTCTTTATTTCAGACTTTCTAATAGGGGCCCATCAAACAAATTCTTCAGTTTTTAAAGCCTAGGCCTAGGCCTACCTTCTGGGTTAAATATTTTGGTTATGGAGAAACCCAGGGCCTAGCTAGGCCTAGGCCTACAACTAACCTTGGTTTGAAGGTGCCATAGGCTAGGTCTAGTGCTGGGTGCATTTTTGGGATGGCAATGTGAGTTTTTTAAGCCTAGCTAGGGCTAAGATCGGTAAAATATACTAGGCCTAATCTTGACCAGAAGAAATCCTGGCAACTAGGCTAGGCTAGGCCTAGGCCCACTAGCAATTGTACTGTGCTACTAGGCCCTAGGCCTACCTGTTGTCAATGGTACTGTCACGCAGTGTTGTTTGAATGTTTACACTGCATTGGGACAATGTTCCATCTCATGAATATTTCAAAATGTATTTATGCTAGGCCTATGCTTTAGAGAAGAAATTACGCCTAAGCCTAGCCTAGTCCCCCGCAAATTTTTACGAATCATCTGGTGCTCTGCTCTCGCCTCGTGAATCGTGGCCATTTTTGTTGTCAACATACATCTCGGACACAAAAGTGGTGATACACGGTAGCGTGAATTATTTTACAAAAACAGCCAATCAACGCTCGCATGTGACGTATGACTAGCTCCAATTGGATCTCGCAAAGTTCAGCCGGCCAATCATAACGAGTTTCACGTCAGAAGGAGTTCGACTATCGTGTATCACGAACTTTGCCGCGTATGCTGCTATCTAACGGAAAAAAAACACGTAACTTTTGACGGGTCGGTAAATGAAAATGCGTTTTTACCGACGTTCGAATATTCGAGTTCAAAATAAATGAAACTCGAATTTGTTCGAACTCGCCGTGAACTCGACACGTACTCGAATATTCGAGTACCCGCACAGCCCTACTTTGTATAAAATACATAAATTGATGAAGTTGTGTTGAATACCGTTTTAATAATACTAGATGATGATAATATGGATAAAAGTTTTATTTTAAGGTGTTTTAAGTTTATTTAATGCGTTTATGGCGTAAAAATACGCCTACCGGAAATGCTCTACAGGTGCAAAAGGCGTATATATACGTTTTGCATAATAGCGTTCTTCTTTCAACGGGTTAAAGGCGTACCAGCTAGTTGATGCTACTAGCGCGATCTATCGGAACTCGTGGTAACTTTTTGTGGGCATACACAGTATATGCAACCGAATAAAGTAAAATATGACACATTTAGATGTGACAACCGGGTTGAATTTAGTTCGTAAAAGATGGCTGCCAAGAAAATGTTTGTTGATGGAGATGCGCTTCAGCAATTATTGAATAATACGAGTGATAATGATGAGGGAAGTGACTTTGAACTATGGGATTACAGTGAGGATATTTTAGCGAGTGATTCGGGTGATAGTGATGGTAATTCAAGTGACAGTGGTGGGTCTGTGGACAGTGGTCGGGGCGGGAACGTCATCGATGTCAACAAAGTACAGTGGGCGAAATCTGACAGCGCGCCAAGATGTTTCAATGCCCATTTACTGGTGATCCAGGTTTACAGGTAATGTTGCTACAAAAGACGATCCCGTCGAACTATTTGAACTATTTGTCACTGATAAATTGGTTAGCCTAATAGTTAGGGAGACTAACCTGTATGCCAAGCAGCAACTGGCATACAAGCCTTTATTGCAGTTTTCCCGCTCCAATAAGTGGAAGGACACTGACAGTTCTGAGGTGAGGGTGTACTTAGTTTCAATTTTGATGATGGGCTTTAATATGGAAACAGATTTGCTGCCTACTACACTAAAAAAATTGTTTATCACACCAGGGTTCCCCAAGTAATATCTTTTAGCAGACTTTCATTGTTGTCGAAGTTTCTACATTCTGCCGACAATGAAAACATTGAGCCAGATGCAAACAAAAAATGTACAAAATTCAGCCAGTTTGGATTATGTGCTAAAAAAAATTCAAGGAGGCCAAACACACCAGAGCAAAACATTGCAATTGACGAGAGTCTAATGCTCTGGAAAGGTAGGCTTGGAATCAAGCAGTATATTCCGATCAAGAGAGCAAGAATTCGGTATCAAAAGCTACATTCTCTCCGAATCTTCTTCGGGATACATTTGGAAAGTGATTGTTTACAGTGGAAAAGCAACACAGCTTGCTCTGAACGATAGCTTTGGCCATGGTACAAGGGTAGTATACTCATTTTTGCAAGAGTTACTGAACCAAAGGCTACTGTGTTTACGTCGATTATTACTATTCTAGCCCTCAATTGGCTATCTTGCAAGTGAAAATTCTACCGATATTGTAGGAACTGTTCGGAAGAATAGGAAAGGGTTCCAAAAGATTGTTACATCTAAAAAACTGAAGAAGGGCGAGTCAAGTATAATGGTAGAAAAAATGGAGCTATGATGGGAAGAAGTGCTGGACAAACGGGGAAATCATGTTTCTAAGTACTATTCATCATGGAGAAAGACACAGTGACAACAAGACGGGTGGAAAAGAAGTAACCATTCCCAAAGTCACCCATGATTATAACAAACACATGGGGGGCGTAGACCGATGTGACCAGATTGCTAACGGCCTACCCAACCGAGAGGAAACGTATCAAGTTTGTACAAAAAGCAGTTCCGACACATAATAAATATGTGCTGTTCAATGCGCACTATTGCATCAAAAGCTTTGGAGGAAAAATGAGCGCTTTAGATTTTTGATACGCCTTGATTGAAGGACTGCTCATCAAGTATCACATTGGAAAATCACAACAATCCCAAGAGAGGGCAAGTCAAATGAAGAAAATCCCATGCGACCTCGTTTGAAAGGGACTTCCCCAAGAACGTACCAGCAACGGAGAACAAAAAAATGCGAGCAGAAAGTGCGTCGTCTGCACAGCACAGAAAAAAAGGCGCGAAACCAGGTATCAGTGCACAGATTGTGATGTTGGACTGTGTATTGTTCCATGCTTCGAAACATACCACACCCTCAAAAAAAATTCTGAGTTACTACTCGGTTTTTTACAGGTATGCAATATAACATGCCTAGGGTGTGGACCCATCGAACATTTGAGTGATGGGCCAAGATACTTACCTACCCAATGTATTTACAAACATTATGTAAAATTACAACAAGTTGTAAAAAAAAGCAGGAATCCCATACTAAAAATGTAACTCAATCTAAAAATGTTGACTACTCTTTGGGGAGGGACATTATTTGGGTAGGTCCACTATAACTATACTATAGAAAATTTTTGCAAGTCATAATCAATTTTGATATTGTATACAAAATATATGTTGGAAATGCTTCTGCCTACAAAAAAATGTTTTTTTTTGGGGGGGGGGGTGGTCGGGGTGACCTACTAAGCAACAATTTGGGGGGGGGGGGGGGGTAGAAAAAATTTAAAAAAATTTTTAGGAAATTTCCAATTTGTAATAACATGTACATTGGGCCTCCCTACATAAATTTTGTGTTTTTTGGGGGAATCAGTTTATTTTTTTTGAGGGGGGGGGATTGGGTACTAAGCGACAATGTTTTTGAGGGGGGAAATGAAAAAATGATGGTACATTGAGACTAAAACGGCCTCCTCTGAGTGGACTTAGGTCTTTTGGCAATGGTCATTGAAGAGGATTCTTATCTTGAAGTCGATGCCGTTGGTCAGTGAAAGGAGAGCTGTGTATTTTCATGAGCTGGTTCGAGGCTACTACTGAGGCAACTGGTTTAAATGTGTAAACCCATGTATAAACTAATTAAATACTAATAATACAGAACGGGTTTGATTTAAATCAGAAACTAGAGAAAATTTCATTTGATTTCATAAAAAGAATCATGTGATTCACTTAAGTTTAACAATTTTTCATATAAAATCTATGTCAATCTATTTTATTAAATTCTAGAAAATGCCAAGATCATATTTCATCATTTTCGCATGTAGCGTCACCCGGACATTTGTTTAGACCTAGTTCAGTTTAATGACGCTGTGTGCTGGTCTTTGATTGGTTATCATAACGCTACGATCGTTATTTGGATTGTTGAAAGCGGCGTCTGTCGCAGTGTGTCGTGAGAGCTTTGAGACGTGAAGTTGGAAATCGGTCTTTGTGCGTGGGCGATTTTAGACGTTGCGTAAAACTTAGAGAAAGTGAACTAGGAAAGAACACTTTGGATATAGGAAACGCGTTTTAAAAAATCCGCGAAAGTAAATCGAAAACGAACGGCGATCTGCCAAGAAGAAATACAAGAAATCAACGAGAACGATAACCAATCGAGGTACATTTTATAAGGCTAGCCCAGCCCAGGGATACGTGAGTAAACGAACTTTTGCATGCTTTAGGAGCAATTAAAAAAACCTACGGACTTAATAAAAGACAGCATCGATAACCAGAAAGGGTTAGAACCATTCGATATCTGGACCGAGAGTTAGTTGGGTTTTTAAAAGAACCGAGAAAAGATTATATTCGCGTAGCCTGGAGTTTAGGACGCGATAACGCAAGCAAGGTTTGGTGGTCGTATTACAAACGAAATACAAAATTGAAATATATAAAAAGGAAATCGGTGAGGATAATTTGTCTATGATCCAAATATAGGAACATATAAGGAACAGTTAATTACCATTCGATATCAGGGCCGAGGCTTATTTTTTTATGTAAATTGGTTTTGAAATCCGTAAATGCAGATTAGTTGAAGATAAAAATGGCGAATTTTAATTGCAAAAGCTAGAGATAACATCAACAATAAGAACTCGGAATATTCGTGAGTGCCTGACCCAGCAACGTCGAACGAAGTGCTTTGGTAATAAAGACGGGTAAGAACAGAACTGAGCCGATAAAAGTAGGCGTGTTTACATTATTGAACGTCTGACATTTTACCGTGTGAGATACAGGAAAAACTTTGGGTTGTTGGACTTGGAATGCTAATATCGGGCAAGTGTGAAACATTAAAAAACGTACGATCGGAGTTGAGTTATTCCCCACGATAAAATATCGTATTTTATCACCGCTCAAACATTATCAAAGGGGAAAATTTAACTCAAGAGTAAACACAGCCGGGATACGAATCAAGACAGGATCTTCAATACAAGACTACGATCGTCTAACCAAAAACGCAGCAAGTTACGGAATTACACGTCGGAAATTCTTTGACGTCATAAGGTTTCGATGGGAGTCATGATCATTTGTGATGAGTATTTAAATTAAGTTTTTTTTAAAAATTATATCCCATAAAATTTTTGGGAAACTTACTGTTGTCCATCAGACCAAAAGATATTTTTAACTGGATATCCATTTTTGCTTTTAGACATCATACTGATAGGTAGGGTTTGAAAGTATTCCTTGTCAATGAAGGAAATTCATTTGTTCATGCAATATAGCCCGTTTTTGGTTTTAAAATTATGAACCGTTGATTTTCTGTTGTAATGTCATCCTAGATCTAGTATAAATTATAAGTTGTATTTCAGAGATGTTTGTCTTCGCTGTTGTAAAGATTTCTCAATTTTGTGGGTCTTGGTGAGTTTTAGGAGTGTGTTATGAACTGGTTAGGTAACTTTAGACTTGAGTACCAGGTCACGCCTAGTAGAGTAATCATTCAAGTTTGAGTGATTTTTGTCTTGATCAGTTGTTTTAAAATTAATTAATTTTTACTTCCAAGTGAGATCAGAAATCGTGTTTCACTTTAATTAGGCGACCCATCGGGCCGAGTATGTTTTTGTTTATTAAATGTTATTTCGAAGTTTAACTATTTAGTGAAGTATCAACGAGAGCTTATCGATTACCTGAGGGGTCGTAGGTTCGTTGTGTTACAACATAATATGTTCTTGTCAAAATGTGAAAGTTTTCCCGCTCGCATCTTAAAAAACAAAGGAAAAAACTTGGGGATTCTGGGTAAACTGGTAATGAAAGATTGGAACTACACCCACGTTCACCGGGGTTTAATTAGTAACTGTCGTCATCCCTAATTTTAATAGGCGCCTATGCACTTTTTTATTAGCTTTACTTTTTTTATGTAAGTAAAATTACTACTATAATAGGTTGACTTTCTGTCCATGCAGAATGACGTGCTCGCCTTCGACAGAATCTTCTCGAACTGTTCGTCCCATCCCCCGTTCTGAAGACTCTGATGCCGGAGCAAAGAAAAAAGCCCCACCTTTGTTCTTGCACCGACACCCGCGCAACTCGGCAGAGCGCCACTGCAGCGACGACAGTCGATGGGTAAGTACTCTCGAAGATATTGCTGAAACTTCTCGTCCTTCCATCAAAAATTACTTAATACATTTGTAACGGGTCTCCTTTAAACTTTCCTAATGCAATATAAAAAATAGGGATGGCATTGAGAATATGCCTAATTTATTTATTTCATAGTTTAATGCCTGTTTTAGACATTCCAATTTTTCCTTCCAATTTTTGAAATCATGGACAGATGAGAAGCAATTGAGGCATTGATGATATTTTGATGTCTTATTTTTTACATTATTTGACTTTTTTTATTCTTGGAAGACACATTAGACCATCTAAACCAGGCTTAAAGCTTCATTCAGGCAACTGCATTCAGTCTCATAAGTTTAAGTTCTTACCAAACAGAAAGATGTACAATTAGATTTCTGATTCTGGTACAATCTACAGTTATGAATAGAATTGAGTTTAAACCGATACCTAGAGATGTGCAAAAATGGTTTTTTAAAGTTTGAAAATTCGCACCTTAAAAATACAAATTCGCAATTTGTCGCGATTTACCAAAAAACACAATTTTCTCATGAACAAATTTAAAAAGAAGAAGAAAAAAAAAAGTTTCAGTATAATTTGATTTTAATGATTTAAAAGAAAAACAAGCTCATTAGAGTGAAGTTCAGAATCAGTTTTAATTTTAAGCTCAATTTCAGCCTTCAGTTTTCAAAGTTTCCGACAGTTTTTACCAGAAATTAATTTCGTCTACCCGGCACCTCCACCAAATTTATGAAATTTCAAATTACGCATTTTTTATGTAATGTCTTTTGATAGGTATGGATAAGTATTTTGAGCTTACTCTCGTTCAAACGATTATTACGATCTCACAATCGCGTTGTATTGACCCGGCGCCTCCACCATATGTATCAGCCAGTATTAATTTAATTTTGACTTCGACCCGGCACCTCCACCAAAACTTTGAAATTTTTATTTTATTTTATATTTCGAGACCTAATTCGCGTTTAAAGACAAAATTGCTAATTTCGCCACTAGTTCGCGTATCAACAAAATTTCGCGAAAATTGCGAATTGAAAATTGGTACCATTCAATCACATTCATGAGATTCTGTGCAAACTGAATTTGAAGGGATTATGCAACTTTTAAAAAATTCGCAAATTTCGTTGTCACCATTTTTGCACATCTCTACCGATACCTAAAGATGTGCTAACATGGTGAGAACAAAATTTGTGAAATTTTTTTAAGTTGCAATCACCCTTCAAATTCAGTTTGCACATGAATCACCTGAATTGTGATTGAATGGTATCAATTTCCATTTCACAAATTTTCGCAATATTTTAGTTGATACCGCGATAGCAAGTATGTCTTTAAACGGGAATCAGGTCACAAATTTCAAACAATTGTTTTCCAAAGATTTTGTGGAGGTGCCGTGTAGGTAGTCGAAATTAAATTAATCGTGGCTGGTCATATGGTGGAGGTGCCGGGTCATAAAAACGCGATTGTGTGGATCGTACTAACAATAATCATTTGTACGCGAGTAAGCTCTAATACTTCATGTCAAAATAATTAACATTACACAAAAAAATGCATAATTTCGTAATTTTGGTGGAGGTGCGAGTAGTCGAAATTAATCAGGTGGTAAAAGAACTCAGTCAGAAACTTCTGAAATGAAGGCGAATTGAGCTTAAAATTTAAAACTGATTCTTATCTCATGTGCTTGTTTTCTTGTAAATTAATCATAATTGTCCTGGAATTTGCTGATACTGTAATTTAAAAGAGAACTTTTTTGTTGCATTATCTAGGCCTATTGTTTGGTTGTAATAACAAAAATCGACAATTTTATTTTAAGGACACAATTTTCAAACTGTAAGAAAACATTTTTGCCACATCTCTGCCGATAACCGATGTCATTCCTAACAATAGAACAGTGTCAAACAACACATCTCGTCTTGTATTCATATTCTTGACGCAATGCTGTGTTCAAATGAAATCATTATCAATTGGATATGTGAACAGTGTCAACTACGTGTATAGTAAACTCGCCGGCGGAAGGGTCCACTCTCCAGGTCAGTCCGAGGATGGCCAGATCGACCCGACGACACAAAACATACCTTCGTCCCCGTCCGCTAGGAAGAGTTTCTTCAAGAAGAATGTGGAAGATGGGATGGATCGAGTTCTACAGGTAATTTTATCAATCTGGATTTCATCCTCAATCGACAGAGAACTTTGATTTTACTAATTGAACTGTAGAAACAAGCATGCATGCTTGAAAATAGGGTGTGCGAAGCTTCGAAATTTGAATCCAAATCGAATCTTTTAGTATTCCAATTCGATTTGAGGGTCGAATCAGAAATCGTAAAATTCTAAGTATCGAAAGAATTCGAATCCGGTGACACGAGAAACACACAAGAAACTTGCAAAAAGGTTGATTTTAGAGTTTGCAGTCATCACGTGACCAACATGGCCGCCGCGTACTTAAAAGAAGAATTTCCGTTTGCCTCTTGTTGTTCAAGAAAACTCGATGTTTTTCTCGCACGTTAGCATTCGAAAAACAACAGTGCGCTCTTCTCTCTCTCTCTCTCTCTCTCTCTTTGGATGATGCTGGCAGGCTGCCTGCAGACGATGCGCAAGGCCATACGGCGCAGCATGCTCTGTTTCTCTCACTCACGCGAGCACTAGCCAGCTGCCTGCTCGGAAGATAGACGGGCGCCGTGTTTACGTCAGTTTCCCTTCATAGCAATGCGTATGCATTACGTGAACAATGCCCATCTCCGAACTCGTATGTAATAAGTGCCGTTCTATTTAAAGCCCAGTGGATACAATAAATGTTATGTTTTGGCCTACTTAATGTGCTCGTAAATGACAGCAAGAAGTTTCCTCACAATGTTATCTTGAAAAGTAGAACAATGCCAAAAGATAAAGATAGGATAGGCCTACCACGCGAGATAAATACTTCGCGTTCAGAAAAAGCTGGATGGATGATGAAGTGTTGGTGATTGCCTGAAGATGTCACGAAGTCTCGAAAACGTGGGTAAAAACAATAAAAACATCACGGGAACCATGAAATTATGGCACTTCTTTATGTTTTCTTTTTCTTTATGTTACTTATTCCGTGTGAGGTGAACCATTTTGTATTCGGATTCGCGAATCTTTTGCTTGGGATTCGAGATTCGGATTTGAAATTAAAAAATTGGATTTGCACACCCCTATTGATAATAATATCAATATTAAAAATTTAAAATACATGGGCCTATCAATCCAACCTACTAAAAAAAAAACATTTGCAATGGATTTGTTAAATAATATAATTTGTTATTGGTTTAGTTATTGCTAAGGCTGGGCATCGATGTTAAAAGCAACATCGTCATTCACATCGACGAGTCAAATTTGCAATTCGTAAAATTCGACATTGACATCGAAATTAAACACTAGTTGATTTTCAACAAAAATGAA
>JAMZAV010010703.1:0-23889 GCA_024449915.1 Sweltsa coloradensis
CACCCTGCACTATGCCGGGGGTTGTTATGGCCTTTTCATTTTTAATGTTTTGTAAACCTTAAACTTTATTGTTGTATTGTTCTTTTTTTGCATTTTAAAAATTTTCCACATTTTACAATTATTGGTAAACCCCCAATGACCCGGGCGGCTCGCAATAGGGGTTTTTCAGAAAGGGATTCCCCTTTTCCCCTTTTTATTTTAAATTAAACTTTTGTTCTAGCGAATTATAATTATTATAATTATTTTTAAGTTTTCTCTACCTAAATGGGATATCTAAGTATATAAAGTATTCTGTGTTTTAAAAAATCAAACTATTTCACACTCCCCTTGGGACAGGGCAATCTGTACCATGTAAACCCACCCAAATGAAATAAAAATTTAAATTATTATTAAGGCCAAAAGGGTTTAAAAGTGTCCTGAGGCCATATCATGTACTTCTGCTGTTTTGGTTTGTTTTCCAAAAGTTCCCTTTGGATTTTTGGGGGGGGTTTTCATGCCAAGTTGACGCCCTTAAACCTGTTTAAATAACCCCCAACTGCTTTAATGGGATTTTATAGTTTAAAGGCCCTTTTCGAAAACGTCACGGGGGCCGGAAAAATCTGTGGGTCTATCCCTTTTGGGCCTAAAGGGCTATTAGACCTAGACCTAGGCCTACCACCTTCTACAACTAGGCCAAAGGCCCCCCCCAAAAGGTTTCCCGGCCCGGATCTAATTCATGATCTGACTGATTTTGGGAACCTTTTTAGGCCTAGGCCAAACCCAGCAAACAACAAATGGTTTTCCCCGGGTGTGCCCGCGGGGGCTGCACGTAGGGCCACCGCCTGGGCTCCCCGAAACTGGTCCTGACTAGAATTTGTCCCTCGGTCGTTATTTGGACCCTGCCCCGGGTTTGCTAGTATTTGGGCCCCCGGCCGTACCCCGTGCGGTCCCCCGTGGGCGGGGCCCGCGTAACGCCCGCTTCACAAAAACCTACCCCGGGCCCCAAAGCCCGGCCGGTCCCCCCAAAGGGTTTTCATACAGCATCCGTAGGGGCTACCTGTTAGCAAACCCTAGGGAAACGTAAGAAAAAAATTTAATAAAAGTTTGATTTTTTAAAAAATTCGATTTCATATACTATTTCGTCTGAATTTCTGCCACCAGTAAATTTACCTTAGTGTGACTTTTAGTAAAATAAAGGTGAAACCATTTGCCCGCACGAAACCCGACATTTTACTGTTTTTTGTTTTTTTTAAACTGTTTTAGAGCAAAACTTCCCAAACTGCTGCCCTGGGGCCGGGGAAAAAGATCCCCCCCTGTGGGCGGGGGTGTGTTTGGGTTTTTTAAATTTGTTAAGCCCCTTTTGGGTAGAATTTCCTCAACACTTTAAACGAGAGGAATGTTTTTAAAACCAAAAACCTAATTTAAAAGAAATTTTATCTGATGAATCCCGAGAAAATAAAACCCAAAGTTTTTAAAAATCTGAAATCAAAAAAAGTTTTTAAAAAAGAATTTAAAAAAAAGCACATCACTCTTAAGGCTCTCTTTTGGCCCCCCTTTTTATTTCGGGTGTTGCAGTGGTTTTGTACTTCCATCGTATCTAAAGACAAAAATTGGATTCTTTATATTTTTTTTTTTAAATTTTACTCATAAAGACGTCCAAGGGAAAGTGTGTTTTTTGTTTCTTTTTCCAATATTGGCCCCTTTTTTTTTTTAAATAAATTTTGTTACCTTTTTTAAAGGGAAAATTTTAACATTTACCCTTTTTTCGCGAATTTTTTTAGGCTTTTCCCAAAACACTTTTTTGGGAAAAAATACACAACACAAAGTTTTTAAAAAGACACCTTTAACTAGCTTCCTAAAAAACTGAAATTTTTTGGGACGAGGGGGTTCCCGGGGTGTAAATGGGAAATACGAAACATGTTTTGGCGCTATTTTAGGCTTTTTTGACTCCACAAGTGGCGCAACCTAGGCGACACGAACTTTTTCACCACTTTTTATGACAGGGCCCATTAATTTTTTTTAATAAATTGTTTTTGATTGGCTCATGGCTTTGCTCATGAACTACTGCAGGAAACCATTTGAATTTATTTTCATAGACTGCGCTATAGGAAATTTTATGCTTGGCCCTCAATGTTTTTTTCAAATCTTTACAGACAAATTTTTTCGATACCGGAACTACCAAATACAATTTTTATAGTACAGGGACCAGTTTTGTTTTTTTAGGGTTTGATCCCCCGTCGTGGGCGATTTTTTTTATTATATCACAACACAAAAGAAAGAAAAAATTATTAATCCCCCCCTATCAAAAGTAAGTAGTTAACTTTCGATTTAAATAAGTTCTAGGCTACCGGTATTTAGTTTATTTTGTTGAATAGAGATTACATTGATATAGGAACATTATAATCTCTCACTCCTGAGATGTTCGAAGAGTGGTACAGTAGGTCCAAAATCCCCATGTAGGTTCATTTAGACCTACCGTACCTGGAGCATTAAGAGCAGTTGTAGTAGCTCTAGGCCTACTTGCAGATGTCCGTTACGGGTTGGTGGCAAGTTCCTTCCAGTTCCACCTCATTTTCTTTCTATCCTGGTCAGTTTGGGATCTATCCATCCACACATTCCCACGGTATTACCTTTTCCTTCCACAGTTGCTCAGAAAGTGATAACGTCCTTCATTATCCCAGGTGCCTCACAAGCCCCTCCATAAGCTCCTTTCAAACCGTCCTGCCCAGGAAAGAGTAGGGCCTACCTTGCTATGTCTGTGGCACTAGCCTATATATTCTGGTACTATCTTTACAGTGCAGTGGGTGATATACTGGCTAAACGTCAGACCATATTTCCCACCATGACAATGGGCACAGGCCCACCTGTTACACGTAATGTGTCAATGCAAGAAAGTGGTCTTGTGCCCGACGAGGACGAGGAATCACTGTTGGAAGACCTTGGTGAGGATAGTCCAGGGTGAGTTTACCAGCTACTGTAACACTGTGATTGATTGGATATTGCTTAACGTCTCATATTTATGCAACTTGGCTAATCGAGACGAAGGGAGGGACGTAAGGGTGACGCGGGGGGACAAGGGGTGGACAGGCCTGTGCTGGTCAGAACCAGCCACAAGCGTATGGGGAGGGCAGGGGTTCCCCCACGTCGCGGTCGTCTCCGTCTGTGTCATCATCCGTCCGTGTTGTCAATGTCGTCGCCGTCGGGGAGGTAGTCAAAGGGAAGGGGAAAGTTCCCCGACGACGACCCAGAGCTTGCCATTAGTTTCAGGGAGAAAAACTTCCCTAATCACGGGCCAAACCACGAGAAGGTTGCGAGTTGGAATTCGATGAGATTCTAAGAGTGTCCTAATGGTCTCTTTTAGAGTGATGTGCTATTTTTTATATTACTTTAATATTTTTATAGATATTCCTCACCATAGCTGTTGGTTTGACATTGGAAAATATCACTGCATCATATTTTGTGTGCGTTGACGAATTAAGTTTAAAAATAGAATCGTATTTGAAGGCTATCAACACCTGTTTTAAAACGTATTTTGTATTTCTTTTAGTGACTTACGACGAAGCTAAGAGCTAGCTAAGATTGGGGATGCTAAATAAGAATCCAAACTACATTCAGAACTTTGTAGAAAAAATATCTTCAAGTTGAACGCGATCCGACTGCAAAAACAAATTAACCTCATTATTTTACTATTTTAAATATTTACAAATCTTTATATCCATTACTATCAGTAATCAACATCAGTGTCGAAATCTCCAACGGTGCGTTCATCGAGCTCTTCAGCTTTAGTCAGGCAACCTCCAACATTCTGGAAACGCGAGGATACACCTTCACGTGGTTCCTGAAGCTACTCGGATAGTAAATGGCTCACGAAGATTAATAGACCTTCTATTATGCAACAACCCTTCAGTGTTAACTTTAACTGAAGTCATACCTGGAGTTAGCGATCACTTGGCCATAAAATCGCAATTGACAATTTTTACATTCAAGCGTAAGAAACTAAGCAAGACTGTTCTTAACTTAAAAAATGCCAATTGGGATGCTCTTAAAGGCGATTTTCAAGAAAAACTACCAACCATATTGATAATGTAACCATTGAAGAAGTGTGGCGGAATTGGATTTCTACGTTCTGGAAAGCAGTGCATGAACACATTCCCAGTTCAGTGGCGTTGGAACCGGGGGGGCAGAGGGGGCGCTTGCCCCCCCTAGAAACTTCAGGGGGGGCAATAGTATATTTTTGCCCCCCCTCCCCATGCTGTGAAATGTGATGATGCACTGATTTAATAGTCTTTGATACAACATATTACGCCCTTAAAATAACAAGATATCAAATTTTTAAGTTTTATATTTCCCAACTTTAAAATAGTTTTTTGGGGATTTAAAGTCAGTCTGTTTCAACTGTTCATAGTTTTCTTATTGATTCCTGGAAATTGAATGAAAGGTTTTGCTTTTGAAAGACTCACAGCGGAGTCTGCACAACAAAGCGCAGGCCTGTGTGTCCCTACGTCGAAGATTATTCTTCGAGATAAGCAGGTATTTCCTATGACGGACACTTGTTCTAATTGTAACAAAAAAGGTTTGACATTACGGTGGGCATTAGTGAAATGATTTCACGGAACACTGAGTTCCTATGAAAGAACACATTTCTATATGTTGTGACTGCACTGCATGTTGTCTGTCCAAGTGACGAGTTAATCCCCTCATTCTTCCTTCTCCGTGATCTTCTAAAAATGTACACAAATACTCTGAACTGAATGAATACAATCATTTCTTGTGTGGTTGACAACTTAACCAGGAACACCTACGTTCTACCCTTCAGTTCAAGTTCTCCTCTTGCTCGGCAAGGACGAGGATGTATTTTTGTCTCCATTTCGCTCGTGAGTCGCTTTCTTGTTTTTGGTTTTATCTGTGATATATACGGTTTAAATATAGTTTTGTTTAATCGAAACCAAAAAAATGTCGAAGCGCAAACAATCAACGTTGTGACAAAACCTACCATACTGTCCTACTGCCGCCAATTTTCAAATTTAATTGAATAACTAAAATCACCGCCTTCTGAATTTTGTAGTAGTCGACTGCAATCCCGCCCATCTTTTTAATCAACGTAACAATAATAGCAATCACTTTGTTAATAAAACCTTGTTTAATTAATAAATGATTTCTAGCCAGAAATCGATTTATTAATTACTCTATTTATCTTTTCAATACTAATCATTTTCTATCGCGGGAGAACCTGTTGCTTACTTATCAACAGAGGGCAGCACGGAGCCTGAACGCGGGATCATCTTATCTTCACTGGTCTAGAAATACGGTTTATAGCATTCATCTATAATACCCATTATCATACGTAATTATAGGATAATTTAGTTAATCTAGTAATAGTATCCTATGTCTTCTCCATCCTATAATGTTAATCCTTGTTTGGTCACGCGGGATTAGGATAGCGTTGGTCTTTGGGTTCCGGACTAATTAGCATGTATGTGCGCGTTGCATGCTGGGACTGGTCAGTCTCTTCCCGGCCGGCTAGTGAATCGGCAAGGTGGGTTGAGGTCGTCTCCCCATATCAAATTACAGTTTTTGCAGAGACTAATCACTTAGCCAGGCTGAGAGCCTGCTACGTAGTTCAGCACAGTGACGCGAGTGTTTCAAGCTATAAAATATAAAAATCCGTTCAGTAGTGTTCTCGTAGTGAATCAAATAATATTCACCGAGCATTAGGTCGGCCATTGAGCACAGTGAACTAAGTAGCCTCGTGGTTTCGAAAACCGACGCTGTGGCGATAACTAAAATACTAGGGAGTGTTGTTATATTAGAGCGGGCTTAATCGAAAGCCTTTACCATTCCGAGTACGAGGATCTAAGTATCGATTCAATCGGAACTATATTTGGAGAATTAGAGGACTTTAGGAAAGTCGTGGTCGTTGGCGTGGGTAAGAGTTGGAACTGTGTAAATCGACGTAGTGATCGAATCTGTGTCCGAAACAGTGTCGGGACATCTTGCACGAGGTTGTAAGAACCATATTCCATGCTGAAAATATAACAAACGATCGAGAGACGAGACTTTTACCGTTTTACTGTAATTATCGTACTTTGCGCCAAAAGCTTAGTGAGTCGGCCATCTTGGCTTTATCGAATCGATTTCGATCTGCGAGTGTGGGCAAAGTCGTAACTCGTCGCACCCTACTGAGGAACAATCGAACCAGGTACAGTCGAGATAGTCGCCGTTGCGAGAATCGATTTGGCACCAGATATTCGAGAACAGTGCGTGGACTTTGGAAGTGAGTTGTGATTCTTGGTGGACAGTGCCAGTAATTATTGTTTATTATATCGAGTTGGAGTTAGTAGAGAACAATAACTAGGGAGTGTTTGCGCGCGAGTGGAATACCACTTCAGTCAGGAGTGACTGCACGAGGTGAACGCGGGTAGAACAATAGATCTCACGCAGACCCGAGGACTAGATAGAAAGCCACACGCGTCTAAATTGAGACAGTGGATTGTATGTGCACGCTAACCGAAACGTGAGTCGGCACGGGTGTAGATTTTCTAGCGGACAATCGTGGTGCACTGTGACGTAAGCACGGGGTAGTGATGAATGCAAGGTCATCATCACGAAGATAACTTTAGCGATATTGGAGTAGTATAAACAGTTCAAGTAAAGTGGAACCCAGCAGCAGTTATTCAGTCGATTTCTGAGGGGCGTTTCTATTCATGGGCTTTGGTGACCGCACCAGGTCAGAGGGCTACACCTCGTAGATGCTGTACGAGCATTCTCCAGTTTGGAGTCCGGGCGAGCTTTTGGACGTGTGAGATCCTCCCTATCCCAAATTCCAGTGTCGGCCGCTGGAGGATCTTATCCATTCCTCGTCAACCCGAGGGCCAAGCTGTCTCAGTATCTACGATGAGTATTTTGATCTTTGATCAAAACTAACTATTATATTAAAAATACTTTGTAACTTTTGAATATTTCATAATCTTTATCTTTTGTTTAAAACCATATCAATATTGAGTTAGTCATTTCTGATCAGAATTAGGTAGGCATTTACCTGTATTTAATTTACCATACGTGTTCTTAATATAACGTATGATGATTGTCTGATCAACATTTGGATTGTTCTTTTCAGTTGTTTGAAACCTGTACTTCCCTTCATTTTATTGTAATATTTCAGTCAGCTAACCTTCAAATCTTCTTTCATAAATAATCAAACACTAGGATATATTCCTACATTTTTTCTTCTGTTGCAGATTGAAATTTAGAGTATAAATTGTTTATATTTAGTATTAATAGTTTTCCAGTGTAATTTTCCATCGATCTCCGACTGGAGCTAAGCCGAGGCATTTTGAATAATTAGATCTCGCCAGACTAATTAGTTTATTGAATATATATATTAAGTTTTTTGAGCGCGAAAATTTGAAATATTTTAAAACTGTTGAATTTCAAACCGAGTAAAAGGGCCTAACCCTCTGTTTTCCCACATTTGGCGCACAACGTGGCGGCTACGAATATTTACTAATCGACCGGGATAAAGAGACAAGAGAGAGAGAAAAGTATTATTAAATTGTCAACAAATTTTCTAATTGTGTATTGAGAGTGTATTGTATACTATGTTCTGCTAGGATGTATACTATGTTCTGCTAGGTTGTGGTTTTTGTCGGTTTTGTAGTAGTATTTGATTGTCGCGGAAAGAGCCGGGTCAGTATGGCGGATTCAGATAGTGTGCAGTCCGAAGCTGGTGGAGACTCAGTGGAAGGTTTAAATGATACCGTAAGGGAGCTGAATGACTCATTAATCGGAGTAATGGCGGAGAATATGATTACTGATCACAGCGGACTGTCAGTCATAGTCAGAGTCTACCCACTCAGTTATATAACTGATTTTCAGTGGGGGACTTTAAATCAAAGTGACCAAGCCAACCCTGCAGGCCCCGACGCAATCGACGAGTGAGCGATAGCGACGGGAGAGCTCAACGCGGAGGTGCTTGCTCTGATGGCTGGAGTATCAGAGAAGGTCAGGCAGATGACAGCACCGGCACTGCAGGCTCAGGTTGTCGCTGATGACATGGCCACGGACGGGGCTGATAATACAGTGGCGCTCGTGCTTGGAGGTGACACGAACAGGTTCATAGGGTCTCTGTGGGCCAAGGCTGCTGTGTCTCCGGAGGGTCTCAGCGGTGAAGAGGACATGCAGAGAAGCATCCTATGGGGCACGCTTATGTCAGGGCGAGAAGCGAATGTGCACATGATCAACACGCGCGTCATGTCAATTAAGGAGCAGTGCAAGGTCATGAAGGGCGAAAGCAAATGGTGCAACAGCAAAGACTTATTACAGTCAGGGAGAGGTCGGAACGCACGTAACAATCCCTAAGTATGGGGCCTCCCGTGCTGAGGACCGAACATACCAAGGTGAGAGCACGCTCACACAATCTGTCGAGCAGGGCACGCGTTTACGCTAAGTCTATCGCACACGATGCGCGGCGCATGGCGGCGTTCTTTGTGGTCACGCATACTAATAAGCCGTGGGGAGTGGCTGTCGCTCGCGCCCTACGGAAGGAAGAGCCTTACTTCGTGGCTGAATACGCGAAGGCTCTGGCTCATAACGACCTAGTGCGGTACAGGGCGGCGAGGCGCTCGCTCCGGAATAAGACGACCGCGAGCGCCGGGCCTAAGGCGAGAGGACTCCGAGCCGTGGTGTGCTCATGGGCAACTAAGAGTGATGTCCAGGTCGTAAAAGACATGCGGGACACAACGGACTCAAGGCCCGTGGGTGATCTGGAACACGTTGAGGATGACATCGACGATGTTGCAGGACGACAAAACGGTTGGTTCTTAACAGCCATTGTTGCGGCGGGATTCGCTGTACGTGCTGCGGCAGAGAAGGTGTGTCCCCACTGTGTTGTAGCAAGCCTGCTGGGCAAACCAGACGCGAGCACAGTTGGGTCAGACTCCCCGACTTGGGAGGACGTGGGCAGGTACGGGGACATGAGTACCGACATGCTGTATGGACTCAACTTGAGGGTCCTGGCGGAGGTAGATACGGATGGGTACCTCCAAGCATGCACCGCAATACACAATAAAGAGATGCACAGCCTCAACGGTAACATATTCCTCAAGGTGGCCACAGGGGCACCACGGCCATTGGTGGCTGTTGAGGCGTTCCAGAAATCATGGCAATCAGACGTCATTAACCAGATACTGTACTCTATCAGGGACGAGAGGCTTATACAACTGGAGGGGTCCCTGAATTACGTCCCCTTGCTCAGCGGCGAGAACAGGAGCTGGAGCATTCCCGAGGCCTGTGGCACACTGCATCAATGCATATGCTCGGCTGTTGACTACAGCCTCATCCTCGACACACCGTACACGGGAGATCTCCCGGACGCTGCGGGCAGGTCGAGACATACCAGCGGGGATCCCTGGATTCTTGGGCGACGAATGCATAGGTAACCGTACTCGCCCCAGAACAACAGGCGGCAGCAGCCCAGGCGGAGGCGGTTGCTGAGAGGGCGGAGTACAAAGCACACTGCGTGGCACGGATTTTTGCGTTGGCCATGCGTGCACTGAGGAAGACGTTCCGCATCACGGCGGCGAGTGGGGATAGAGGCAGCCAACCCCTCGTCGAAGCACACGAAGCGGAAGAGGACAACTCACTCCGCTTACAGAACATCGAGGTGTCAGAGCAGCGTCCGGTCTCGGCGTTGAACTGAACGCTACAAGAGTAGTATCATCGATGCTGTGAATTGCGGTGGGGAGGGATTCGGCCCGGGAACACGGGTTCCTGTTTCTGACAGAGTCGGGCAAAAGGGGAGCTGACGACATCCAGGATCCGGCGCAAAGCTCCACCGTGATCAATGACCAAAGGAGTCATAACATATGGTACTATATGTGCGGCGTACCGGGCCTTGTCGATGTTGTCAACGGCTCCTACATCCAGATGAAGACGGACTGGAGGTCATTAGGGCTGAGAATAGCGTTGTACGACGCAGTCAGGGAGCTGACGCTCACGCAGCCTATGGGTGTGGACTGGGCCATAGCTGAGAAGGCTGGGTGGACTAGAGAGGTGGTAAACACGGACTTGTTTCACCCATGGGCGTTCCAAGCAGTCGCGGTCAGCCAGCGGTTTCTCGAGTAGTCGTTCAGAAACAACCACGGGTACATCCGGGTTATACCGCCGGGTGGAGCACCTGGTGTTAACGGTGAGGCAGGCGAGGTAGAAGAGTGGCACCTGGCGTCTGATGATGTCGCGGTCGTCGCATTTGGATCAAATTGGCAAGCCGCAGGATATATCGTGGGCCACCTGGTTGCTGGCCCACCTAAGGTACCCACTCGCGCACGTGGTAGAGACCATGTACATGGTTGAACTTGGTAACGCTCAGAGGATCCCATACCACTTTGTTAAGACTAGTACCTTAGTCAACATTCCTAACCGGGTCAAGAGGATCATCTTCATGACCATGGAGGACAGGGATCAGAACATCCAGATCGGAGGCCAACTCATAATACTCCACACAGGCGCCCGGTTGCTGATGGCACCCCCGCCCATTCTCGCGGTGGACGCCAAATCGATAGTCCGAGGGTGTCTCCAACAGGTGCTCACTTACCCCACGTTCATCCGGAAGGTGATGGAGGACTACATGTCCTACAGGTTTGTGGGGTCCGGTAACTGGCTGGAGGTGGACGCATTAGTTGCCACCCTGACGGTGAGATTCCCAAGAAGGGTCGAGGTTGTGCGCAGCATCAGTGCCGGGGTGGAGAGGTGCGAATGGACGGGGGCTCCTACCACAGTGCTGGACGTACTCGGGCGTAATACGGCTCGCATGGACTAGGCTCAGTTCTGGTCTAGGTTTGGACACGTGGATTGTGCGTCGCTGATGGACCACGTCTTCGCTACGACACGACGACAGACACACACACAGACGACAGATTGACTCGGGTTATATACATCAGGAGGTCAGTCGAAGAGTGGAAGAGGGCGACCGGTACCAATGACGTCATACTCACGCTCCATCAGGTAGGGCTGAGTTATAGCACGTACTGGAACGACCTGGTATACCAGTCCAACAACCGAGAGAACTTGCACAGCTTCTGCAGGAGGATGCTGGGATTGCACACCCAGAGGTGGTCGTGGGAGGTAAACTAGGCGACAGGCGTTGCCCATGGATATACCGGCGTGCGCACTATGCCATCGATGTGGATGTGTGATAAGACGGATTCCATGTCGGTGTTCGACTACAGATCCCATGGATACGATGTGTACGTGAATCATGGTGAATGGACTACCGGGCTGTATGGGATGGTAGGAAGGGGCTCGGACAACGTTGCGGTTGAGCGCACAATCATGAAGCTAGACGCCCAGGCCATGATGAGGGGTCTGACCCGTATGAGCTGGCCCACACAGATGCAGAACAGGGACATGGAGATCATCATCCACAGCACAGATTACGGGCCGTTGTGGGAAGAGGCAGGCTGGACCAGGAACATCGCCGGGGTCAGGCAGCAGAGCTGGACATGGGGATGGGGACTCCAGTGCAGAGTTCGGGATTGGCTGTCGGAGCTGTACACTACTGTCGTGTTCACTAACGAGGTGATTAGGAGGCTCACCAGTGAAGATGTGATTGACAGTGTGTGGTTGATGCGAGGAGTGGATGTGCCGGCCCTGCCATCGACCCAGGCCACCTACCTGAGGGGAAAGGAGGGGTGGTCGTCGGATTTTTGGAATCCCGCCTTCCCTTCGGATCCGGGGGGGAAGGGAACCGTTCAACTTGGGACCTCCACGTTCCACACCAGGCGATGCAGATCCAACGGAGCCTACAGACTAGCTCTCCCGGATAGAAGGGGGCTCGGCAGAACACAAGCCAGGTACGGGCATAGCGGCGCAGAATGCGACTGCGGAGCTGGCGCTCGTGCCAGACATGCCTACCCCCACTGCAGCCATGAAAACCGCAGCCAACCCGGATCGATCCGGACCACAATACGAGACAAGACATCACATAGACGCCAAGGTATGGGCCCTGCGGCAAGACTGGGCATACCGAGCGTGATGAGGCCTGAGCCTTCGTGGTCTTACCAGGCGTACCTGAACGAGGAAAAGAAAGCTGTAGAGAAGATTATCGCTCAGGCTGCCAAGCTCCGAACTGTGTGTGCTCGGGGTATAACCTAGAATACACTCAGGCGCTTAGGGGCTTGAAGCGGTACCACATGCCTTCCCACGCATAGTGTCAGGGCTGTAACATCGAGGTGGGGGTGCTGGAGGACGGCCTCCACATACTCGCAAGGATGTCGAGTCCGGGATGTGGCGCCCTAATATCGAGCGACTACCAGCGTATCAAGTCCGCATACCCTACACTGTGTTGGCACCAACTTGCTGCTGCTCTGAAGGCGAGGACCGGCATCCTGAAGATGGGCGGGCTGTCGATCCACAAGCACTGGAGGATGATGTGCTACTGGGAGGTGAATTTCGGATACGCGTCCCAGGTCAAGCATGAGCTACTGAAGGCCGAGATCAGTAAGTGGCTACTTGAACCAATCAGCTTGGAGGGTGTACTAGGCGTGGACACCTATAAATCAATGATATACTGGAACACCCAAACCTTCTTCAGGCAAGAGTGGAAGCATCCTGGGGAGCTTAGCGACCTAGATACCTGGGTGTCAGAGGGCGAGTGGATGCGTGGGAGGACTGGGACGGGGCGAAAGACGTATGTTTCTGTACAGGGTAAGCAGATCCGCACACGCTCGATGAAGGGGGTCGATGGCGCGCTACTGAGTGATACTGAGCTGCGCAGAACTATGTTTTCAACCAAGGCGGAGGAGCTCCATGGCATGCACAAACCTGAAGGTGCAGGTAGGATCAGGACGGTCGTTAAGACGACCAATGAGACAAACCAGGATTGGATATTGCTTTACGTCTCATATTTATGCAACTTGGCTAATCGAGACGAAGGGTGGAACGTAAGGGATGACGCGGGGGGACAAGAGGTGGACAGGCCTGTGCTGGTCAGAACCAGCCACAAGCATATGGGGAGGGCAGGGGTTCCCCCACGTCGTGGTCGTCTCCGTCTGTGTCATCATCCGTCCGTGTTGTCTTTGTCGTCGCCGTCGGGGAGGTAGTCAAAGGGAAGGGGTTCCCCGACGACGACCCAGAGCTCGCCATTAGTTTCAGGGAGTGAAACTCCCCTATTCACGGGCCAAACCGCGAGAAGGTGTCGAGTTGGAATTTGAAGGCCATGGACTATCTAAGTACGATAGTGGACGCCGGCCTGTACGGCAGTAGGGTGTCTACTCTGTTTGCGGGCCCTGCGGAAAATGAGGCCATAGATCTAGAGCTGCTAGAGACCACAAGGGATGCTTGTCTATGGAAGGTCCCTCTGAACCAGAAAGGGTTCGACGAGCACCAGTCCATCCCGTGCATCCGGGCGGTGTTCGACGCGATCAAGGACGAGATAATAACTCCCTACGGCACGGACGATATGGTCAAGGTCTGGAATTGCCTCTATCACTTGATTTTCAATGTGCCTGAAAGTGTGTTCTTCGGGGGTAGAATTGGCACGTGGGCTAACAGAATACCGAGCGGATGGAGGTGGACGGCCCTCCTGGACACGATACTCAATCTCACGAGCTTTATGGCAGTAAAGGAGATATCTGAGACTGTAGTGAGGGAGGGTATACTGACCCAATCTGCACATTTCCAGGGTGATGATATCATGCCACACGTAAGCTAGATCACGCAGCTATGATAGTGCACATATACGGAGAGCTGGGGTACGAGGTGCATCCTCAGAAAACTTACACGAGTAAGATAAGGAGTGAATTTCTGCGACGGAGCTACGAGTTGTAGGGCATTACGGGATATGCAGGCAGAACACTCCTGTCCATCAAGTTTAGGAATCCGGTCCTGAGGCTACCCCTGAAGAAGACGATGCGTGCGTACTCGCGGCTGTGCATATGGCATCTCTGCGTTCAGCGGGGGCAGGAAGCCAAGATGTGTGGCACTATGAACCTTGAGGATAGTGTGCAGATGGGACTCGGAAGTCGAGACGGCGAGCGCATTCGCGCTGACACCCAATTCGGTCGGCGGGGCAGGGCTGGATTGGACCCAGACTCAGCTATGGCTTCGGCGCTGCGGGTACACTGGGATGGCATGTGGGTGAGACCCCACGTCACAAAGGAGATGCCGGATGTGTCCGCGAACCTTGGGGCTTGGGCAAAGAGAATGAGGCGGCTTAACATCAATATGACTAGGGAGGACGCGCAGGAGTTCAATACTACGCTCGCTTTGTCATGGGGGCTTGTGGAGGCGGAGCTATACGGCAAGGTGGAAGTCCATTGGGAGAGGGTTGAGCCCATGATAGCATATGAGCGTTGCGGCAGAATCGCGCTTCCGGACCCCAGATTCATATGGAACAACAAGGGCGTACCACGATGTTACAGCTGCAGAGGCAACGCTCGAGGATTAGGGAGGATACGTGGCGCGAGGGGGTGAAGGAATTTGAATTGGATATTGCTTTACGTCTCATATTTATGCAACTTGGCTAATCGAGACGAAGGGAGGGACGTAAGGGATGACGCGGGGGGACAAGGGGTGGACAAGCCTGTGCTGGTCAGAACCAGCCACAAGCATATGGGGAGGGCAGGGGTTCCCCCACGTCGTGGTCGTCTCCGTCTGTGTCATCATCCGTCCGTGTTGTCTTTGTCGTCGCCGTCGGGGAGGTAGTCAAAGGGAAGGGGTTCCCCGACGAAGGAAGAGTACCATGGCGATATAGCGAGGTATCAGAGTCGTGTATCAAAAAGTGTGATCGAGGGGTACATGATGGATAAGTGGCAGGTACCTACACCTATGATGGACGGGGTCGCACTGAAGTACGGCACATGTATCAAGAGGGGAGCCAGGAGCCTACTCCTGAGGATGCTCAACGTTAAGGATTTGGGTATACGACCACTCGAAAGGCAGTTACTCCATCTGGAGTACTCGATTAGGTCACAGATGCGGGCACTAACATGCTATGGCATGCTCGGTATGTGAGCGGAGCGGGAGAACAATAACTTCCGACGTATAATGCAAATAACTGCCACTACTACGTACGAATGTACGAGGCTATGCCCCACGTTGGGCGCCAATGAAGCTATTAAGCCCTTTTACATAAATAAAACACGCCAAAAAACACTACTTTAATTTATCTAAAATCGAAAACAAGCAAGCAAATTCACTCTCAACAAAACAGCTCAGCTGTCAGAAAAATCAGGTATACAGGTTTACCAACCTTATAAGCGCGCCGGTCTAGCTCAAGTCAGTGGCAGGTACCAAATGTAGAAATGTAATTTAAGAGAAAACTGAAATAAAATATTGAGTGGGACAGACAGACAACGAAAGGTTAACACAATTTAATAAAACCAGTTTCAAAATACAATTAATTATAATGAATCCAATCAAGTAACATTTACAATACCAAAACAAATTCTCACTGTTACGCAATATTAAAAGTTCTCATCAAAAGTTCTCAAAAGTTTTATAAGTTCTCAAAGTTTTATCAATGTTCAATGTTTTAATAGTTTAATTAAATCAGCCATTTTATAAACAATCGTATTTGTAGATTATTTATTTATAGAAAGTTGTTTTTACCGTAATAGCGCGTCGCCGTTTATTCGTTGTGTAGAGTTGTAGATTGTAGTTTATTAATTGTAGAACGGTGACCTAGGAATCCATGACGTCAAGTCGGAGGTTCTATCCGGGGACGTCTGGTAGTCCTGGGCCCATGTTAGTCAGGTGCAGGTCCAGCCCGTGGTGAAGTGTTTTCCGGACCATGTCCAGACCGATCGCTCAACGACATGGAGTGTGCCTTGAGTGCCCACAGAGAAGTGATCCTTTGATCGCTCCAGAAACGATCGAGTGAAGAAGTTTGACAAATCTGCTGCATAGCGTAGGCGGAGTTAAGTGTTCTAATTGGTTAACTTTGATTGACGTCATTTGGTTGCCGTGGTGAGGAGGCAGAAGTGGTGGTAATTGAGGGGAAGTATTGCGATTTAGATATATTTCTCCAAGTTGTTATTCCCAAATTATTGAAATGTACGACGTAGTTTAAGTGATGACACTCGGCTAGTTTATGGATACCAAACATTCCATTCACATACAAGATTTAAGGTGTCGCATAATTAATGGGACTCCTGCACATCCACGCAGGCTGAGTTGCACAAGAAAAGACTGGTCAGATAATGTTTCCACACATCGCGAAGGTTATGACATCACTGAATGACTAGAGTTCGGGCGCACTTGCCGATAATGCAACGCAGGGGACGATACAGACATTCCATTCTTATAGTTCACGGGCAGCGATTACGTAAGCGCAGCTGGCATGATGAAATTGTTGACAGAGTTAACGCACGTAGCACAAACACTGGTTATTATTTATTATGCGTTTATAACTGAAGCTTTACAGATCCTTGCTGGTGTACCTCCAATCAATTTGGAAATTGTTTCACGTGGTCTAATGTATTTTGTACGAGCAAACATTGCAAAGACGGCACATGGAATAACCAACAACACTAGGTACTGTACTTCTAGGTAAAGAAAGGTTACTAGGGAAACGCTCAGTTGGAGGCGTTGATAAGCGAGCACAAACTATACAATTTGTTGATGGTCCAAATTTTAACCTGATCTGAATCTACGTGCAACCGCTATCATGAGCCAAAAAAGCTCCAGCTTCGTGCGACTTTTCGTTGCCATATGGTAACGTTACTTTTGTTAAAATGTAATTTCCATCTACACTACTTATCGGATCAAAATAAAATTAACATATTCGTGACCGGACGGAAATACTAAATGATTTGGCCACCTCAGATTTTGTCGCCGTTTAGTTTTAAAAAAAAACTTATCGATTAACTTTAATGTAACCTTTTAACTTTTTGAACGATTTTGCCACAAAACTAATGGCATTCAATCGAGAACGAAGCTTGCGGATGATCTAAATATCAACTCGATCCGAGCCTCCGTTCGAACGTTATGGCGAGACATACAAACAAACAAAAAACAACCAAAAAAAACAAAACAAAAATCAAAACCAGTGACTATTTTTTCCGGCAGAGTCAAATGGAAACGCTCGCTTCGCTCGCTTAATCATTCATTAGAAATGAGACAACTTGCATACTATATGAAGTCTATGACAAATGGCAAATTGAATCGGATAATGGTGACAAAGGATGCTTAACATACTACTCAAATAAGTCTTCCTGTGACCATTGATGAAGAATGTGAGAGGACAATCAAAGAGGAATCCATAGAGATTTTTACAACACCTGAAGATTTCCCAGATAACAATTCAGTGACAGAGCAAGACGAAGTGCTTGGTAAGTTGAGCTATGTGAGAGTGTATATATGCCAAATATTTCACCCGACTAGACAAAAAGTGGTTCCATGTAACAAGAGATACACCGTATTTTCTTACTGGACATGGTCCCATCAACGCCAATCTTTTACGATTGGGAGTTGCGGATAACAATATATGTCACTGTGGTGAAATTGAAACAGTTAGTTATTAGGGTTTAAGGGCACACAACATTAAGATTATTAGTGCCCGTATTCTCTTTTCGAGTGATGTGTAATTTTTTAAAATTCTATTATACTGCTTTGTTGATTACAGATATTTAAAAACATTTGTTATATTTTTAGATTCATCAGATAAAATTTCTTTTAAATTAGGTTTTAGTTTAAAATTATTCCTCTCGTCCATGTGTTGGGGACATTCTACTAAAATGTGCTTAACAGTTTGATTGGATATTGCTTTACGTCTCATACTTATGCAACTTGGCTAATCGAGACGAAGGGAGGGACAAAAGGGATGACGCGGGGGGACAAGGGGTGGGCAGGCCTGTGCTGGTCAGAACCAGCCACAAGCATATGAGGAGGACAGGGGTTCCCCCACGTCGTGGTCGTCTCCGTCTGTGTCATCATCCGTCCTTGTTGTCTTTGTCGTCGCCGTCGGGGAGGTAGTCAAAGGGAAGGGGTTCCCCGACGACGACCCAGAGCTCGCCATTAGTTTCAGGGAGTGAAACTCCCCTATTCACGAGCCAAACCGCGAGAAGGTGTCGAGTTGGAATTTGAAGGCCAGTTAAAACCATATGTACCCTATGAGGGGAGACTTTATGTTGCGAGCTCTCGGACTATATGTTTTCATATCTAAACAAACAGCAGAGTCAAAGACCAGAGTGTTACTGGTCACCTCGCCAGAACCATCACTTATAATAAGTTTCCCGAGCTCTTCACCTGGCACACCGAGCACGGACTCACAGAGTGGAGACCAAGACGTCGCGGCTTTGACCACATAGTGTCTAGGCTCTACGACGTCTCACCCATCCACACTGAGCTCTTCCACTTGCGGATCCTGCTCACGCACGCGCGAGGAGCACCCTCCTTTGCAAGCCTGCGCACCATCAAAGGTGACGTTTGCAAGACGTACCAAGAGGCGTGCGTACAACTCCGCCTCTTTGCCGACTACGCCGAGTACGACAGGTGCATGGAGCGCGGTTATCACATCAAGAGCAGCCGGCGCTTGCGCCGGGAGGCTTTTTTTTTTTTTTAAATCTGACAAAATTTTAATGTGTTAATTCTGCAAGTGCAGGCTTGATGACAAACGGAAGGATGCGCTTTCCAAGCACTGTTTGAGTGATAAACACGTTCGGAACAAAGCAGGGTCAGTTGATCCAGCGCCTAGTACTTTCTGAAACACGCGCTACTCTGGATTGGATAGGATATTGCGTTACGTCTCATATTTATGCAACTTGGCTAATCGAGACGAAGGGAGGGACGTTAGTGATGACGTGGCGAGACAAGGGGTGGACAGGCCTGTGCTGGTCAGAACCAGCCACAAGCGTATGGGGAGGGCAGGGGTTCCCCCACGTCGAGGTCGTCTCCGTCTGTGTCATCATCCGTCCGTGTTGTCATTGTCGTCGCCGTCGGGGAGGTAGTCAAAGGGAAGGGGAAAGTTCCCCGACGACGACCCAGAGCTCGCCATTAGTTTCAGGGAGAAAAACTCCCCTTATCACGGGCCAAACCACGAGAAGGTTGCGAGTTGGAATATTATTATAATGGCATCTATTGTGTTAGATGCTGCTAATGGTGCCAACTGTGCCAACGCCATAGTCGACACGTTGAAACGGTATGATGTTGACAACAACGTGTTTGCTGTGGCCTCGGACTCAGCTCGTTGTATGACATAATGTATGCAAACATTTCAGGGGCTAATTGACGAGCTCAATCATATCCAATGTTGGGCCCACAAAATTAGTCTTGTTGAAGACATTTGACAAGACAACCTAGATGAGTTGAATACAGCTGTTGTAAGAGTAAAGAACGTATTTCTAAATGAAGAAAACGAAAGGGTTACTACATGACTATTCTCAAGACAAAATATGATGAAGCCCGAAACCGAGATCAGTAAAAATATCAGCATTTCCAATGTCAGTCCAAACGAGATGAAATTCGTAGTTTGAGTCGCACACCCACCCACATTGATGAAAAGATACAAGTAAGTACATTTTTAGATGTGTTTTTGTGTTTTTTTACAGTGAAAATTGACTAAGCAATGTACACCGGCTCATAGTAGCCTGGGGGGGGGGGGAATTATATTGAAGATAGATAGGCGGTGTTGTAGGGCCTACGAGTTCAGTGTTTTGTCAAAAGACGTTAATCAAAAACTTTACCCATTACTTGTAAGAATGATTGGTGCAACCGTATAACACAATTTAATAAATGCATAATTATTTTAGATGCAGATCGGAAGGGAAACACGTAGTATACCTAGACGAAACCTGGTACGACACGCATGACCTCGTATCCAAATGATAGGATGATGGCAGCCACCGCTGCACTAAGGACATGCCTGTTGCAAGAGGAAAACAAGTCATTATCCTTCACCCAAGTGGTGAAGACGGCTGGGTGCCGGGGTGTCTTTTGCTATCTGCCAAGAAAATAGCTACATGCTGCTCAGACTATCATGAAGACATGACGGCCGACCTATTCGAGAAGTGGTTTAAGAAACAATTAATTCCTAACCTCCCGGAAAATTCGGCGATATTTATGGATAACACCAGTTATCATTCACGACTTTTAACGAGACCTCCAAATACAGGCACGAGAAAAGACGACATGTTGCGGTTTATGCGCGAGCATAATCTCGACATTCGTGACCCGATTCCGACCAGGTCGGTCCTTTTACAAATAATAAAGCATGCCTATAACAGCCCATAACAGCTGATAGGTTCTTTCTAAAAATTTGTTTTTTTGTATGGCTGGTATAACTGGTACCCACAATGCATCTGGGATTGAGGCTTCCAAATGGCCAACTGACTTTGACAGGAGCACGTGGTCTTTTTCGACCACTAAAAGTAAAAACAAGGTAAGATTTCATAAGTGTTATTTTGCAATAAAACATGTTAATTAATTAGGTACCTTTGGTTCAATAATATTGTTTAGGCCGATATGCCTAACCGAGATTTTAAGTGGACTGTAATTAGTTTTTAAATAGAGATAAGAGCGCAAGGAAGAACACAAGAAATAAAATGCAGAAGAGAACTTACATATGATTGTGCAGAATACTTCCTGCATGCATGGACTGGTTGCCCCCGACGTCGTTAGGTTCAGAAGTTGGCGAACTTTCTTGCGTCGCGTGCGTCGCGACGTCAGTGTGTCAGACGTCGAGGGGGATAGGAAAGGTTTAATAGAGCTGGCCAGTTGGAAGTGTAAAGAAGAGAGAAATAAAGAAATAGCAAAGCGTAGCGGTTGAAAATGTCACAACACAGGCAAAGTCACTGCAAACACAGTGCAGAGTACGAGAGCGTAAGAAAACTGGATTTGCCCAAATATGGGCGAGAGAGATAACAGAGAGCGACCTTTCAGAGACGACAACTAGTCGTGTACTGAACTACAAGAATGATAGGCGAATACAACCGGACAAAACCACTAGAGTCAAAACCAAAATGAAAAGATGAAAAGACAAATGCAATAAAAATAGCATTAAACAAAGCGACGAAAATACAAAAAATAACCGGCGCGAACATAACCGCCCACCTAAAATGAATATTTGATTTTGATTGGATATTGCTTTACGTCTCATACATTTTAAGTAGACACAAGACAGAACAACTATAAACTACAAAGTCACAAGTCCGACACGAAAAAACTAAGGGGGTGGGAGGGTAACCAATTTGTTTACCGGACGGGTAAACACTCCCTTAGTAGTACGGACAGAAACCACTCTAACTGTGCCGTCCTTGCTGGGGCACATTTGTACTACTCGGCCGATGGGCCACGATAGAGGAGTACAGGAGGGTTCCAAAACAAAAACCACGTCGCCAAGCTTGAGATTAGGACACGCGCGAATCCACTTTCCTCTTTGCATTTGAGTATGCAAATACTCAGTAGACCATCGAGTCCAGAACGTTGTTGCAATTGACGGACACGATGCCAGCGAGAGAGGGGTGACGCATCGGTGGCCAAAGCGTGTTCTGGAGGCGCTAAGAGAGTGGTGCCAATTAGCAGGTGGGCGGGGCTAAGATAGTCGGGGCCCTCGGCGGGGTCAAATGAAGTGGCACAGAGGGGGCGACTGTTTAGCACGGCTTCAATACGCGCGAAGAGGGTGGCAAACTCTTCAAAGGTGTGAGGGGTGTCCTTGATCAGGCAACAGAGCAATAACTTTGCGGATTTAACCCCGGCTTCCCAGAGGCCACCGAAATTGGGGGCGTAGGGAGGGTTAAAATGCCACTGAACGGCACGGTGGGCGAGCGCATCAGAAATAGATGTCTCGGACAGAGCGAGAAAGGCATGAATCTCGCGGAGAGTACGGGCAGCACCGACGTAAAGAAAAGCGCGGGAGGGCTGAGCGCGAGAAGCGGGGAGATCAGCCATGATAGGCTGAACAGGTTTGGCGCGAAACTTGTAGCAAGTTAAGCAACGTCGAATACGTTGTCGGAGTAGACCTCGTAGAGACATAATCTAGTAGTGTTGCTGGATGAGGGCTTGAACGGTACGAGGACCAGAGTGCAATGAAATGCGATGAAACTCGTCACACAAGAGTGAGGAAAGATGCGCCTCTTTGGGGAGCAAGAGGGGGTGACAAGCTTCTTCAGGGAGCAAGGAGTTGTGTAACCTGCTGCCCACCCTGAGAAACCCGCGGGGATCGATGAACGGCTTGAGAGTGGAGAATCGAGAAGACACAGCGGTCTGGTTGACAAGATGTTTAAGCTCGTCAGCATAGTGAAGCTTCTGAGTGAGCCGCACAAACAAATTCATTGCGTCATCAAGCTCAGACGGAAGGAGCGGCCCGGTGGGCAACGGAAGGCGTGCGCGACGGGCGAGAAGAATTCTTGAGAAACGCACCACATGGCCGAACACGCGCTTCGCTTTCAAGAGCGTAGAAAAGCTTTGCAGCTTAACAAGCAAGGGATCAACGACGGGGTCATGACTGATCAAGACAGTAGGGGACGGTTTGAGCTCGGGCACGTCGTGGGTGGGGTCGAACGAGGTGACCACGGAGGGCCACGTGGAAGGGGGAGAACGCATGAACGGGGACCCATTGAGCCACAAAGGGTGCCCTAACAGTTCTAAGGGGAGCAACCCCCGCGAAGTACAATCAGCTGGGTTCTCTTCAGAACGTACATGCGCCCAGCTGGTGGGAGAGTTGCTCACGAGAATTTCGACTGCCCGATCGGCGACGAAAGTCTTGAGTTGGTACGGAGGGTCACGTTTCAGTCGAAATTCTGGACTATGAAAGTTCTGAAGAGCAACGTTGCGGTTATAACCTGGCGTTTTACAATCAGGCTTGAAGGGGAGAGAAACCGAGTAGCGACCAGAGGTGTCGCGAGAGTTAGTATGAAGAAAATGCTCTTCAGCGAGAATATCCTGTGGGTCTGATGAGGTGGGTCGAGAAAAAAGTGAAAGAAGAAAATAAATATGAGTAAGGCTGTGTGAATGAAGAAAGATGTGATAAAAAGTTGCACGAGAGCTCTCTCTGCAACACGCACCCCAACCGGCCAGAGCTCACCCACAGTTTTGGGGAATACACTTCTCCCCTACTCACAGGCCAAACCACGGGAAGGTAGCGAGTTGGACTTTGAAGGCCCTTTTATTTGATAAAAGCCAAGTTGTTATTAACCAGCATGTAGTACACCCCACCTTAGTGACGATGCAGGCAGTCGAGTTAGGCGACGGCGCTTTGATTGATTGATTGGATATTGCTTAACGTCTCATATTTATGCAACTTGGCTAATCGAGACGAAGGGAGGGTCGTAAGGGGTGACGCGGGGGACAAGGGTCGGACAGGCCTGTGCTGGTCAGTTAGTTAGTTAGTTAGTTAGTTATTAGGGTTTAAGGGCACACAACACTAAGGTTATCAGTGCCCGTATTCTCTTATATAATGGCATGTTATTTTTAAATCCTATTGTACAGCTGTGTTGATTTCAGGTATTTAAAAACATTGGTTATGTTCTCAGATTCATCAGATAAAATTTCTTTTAAATTAGGTTTTAGTTAAAAAATCATTCCTCTCGTCCACGTGTTGAGGACATTCTACTAAAATGTGCTTAACAGTTAAAATCTCACCACACTGCTCACAGGGTGGTGGACAACCACCTGAAGTGAACAAACAATAAACAAAATGATGAATGAGAACGAGGACACAGCAAAGACTTGAACAACAAGCAACACATACAGCAGCAACAGAAGCTAACTCCATTTACTGTGGAGGCCCAATGAGACCAGAGCAAAGAGCGCGGACAAAACACGTCCGCCTGGGACAAGAACAACAGACCGACTGCGAGGCGAGGCTCTCTGCTGTGAGCGTGCAGGTAATAGTCAAAAGGTGCGGGGCGGCGAGGTCATATCGAAGCTGCACGCCAAATGCATTAACGTTTTACAAATCGTGTTGATGACTGAGGC
>JAMZAV010010704.1:0-19055 GCA_024449915.1 Sweltsa coloradensis
GTTTCGTTCTATGCGTATCCTATGTACTTCATAGCTTATGTTGAGAATCAAATTTATTAGTATTCATTTATTTTTACTAATCTTTGATTATAAGTCCTCTTGTCTTCGTCATTTAAACGAAGTTAATTAATTCTGTAGGCTGAGTACGATTGATTATTAACCGCGATGTAAGAAGCGGGAAACAAAACATATAGTCCGAGAGCTCGCAACATAAAGTCTCCCCTAATAGGGTACATATGGTTTGACCATTGGAATAGAAGCGGAAATTCAAGTGATATTCAAAAATGCCCGTCTTACAAGTCAACGTTGGGGCGTTTACCCGTCAGACGCCCCCAAAGTGGGCCCCAAAAAAGGTCAAATCTGCCCCTATTAAGTATACATGATTGAAACATAAGAAAAATTATAGAAAAAGTTATCCCAAAATTGAATATCACTCGTCAGACGGGCTGCGATGGGCCGTTAACCCGTCAGACTCCCCCAAAGTGGGCCCCAAAAAAGGTCAACTCTGCCCTCATAAGGTGTACACTCTAAATTAAAAGAGCGGAAAAACACTCAAATCGAGTGAAATTTCGCTCCTTTTTTAGCTTGTATTTGCACCACTCTTTCTGAGTGACCACCACTCCTAGAATTGAGTGAAATAATTCCACTCAATTATAGAGCGAAATTTTCACTCTGAAATAAGGGTGATAATCGCTAATAAAAGATCGAAATTCACTCAAATAATAGCGATATTTTGGCTTTAAAGATACTCTCTACTCAGGCTATTAATAACTCAAACCGAAGCTAAAACCACTCAAAATTTAGACAAACTAACTTAACTAAAGCAGCTGTATGCAAACATCACGGTAATAATATGTAGATGGACGACTGCGTTCTCTCTCCTCACTGTGGAGTGTGGACGCCCATGAAAAGGCATGCATATAATAATATGCATTATTATCTAGGCCTACAGCACATGATATAGGCCTACACATGAAATATTATGTTGTTTTCAACTAAAACAATGAAAACACAATGAACTATTCGTGCATATAGAAGTACAACAGATGTCGACATTTACCTTTTGCTTTTCGGCGTTTTCTGCAGAAAATGCCCTTTCTATTAGAACGTTGAACACTTCATCACTACACGAGTCACAACCATTTTTGCTAGAAGACTTACACTGGCAATGCGCACACGGTCACGAATTAACACACACTGACGAGTTGGTTTCGACGATGCCGGGCGTGGACAGAGGACCGTTGATATATTGGAATGCCATACCTCGTTCTTTGCCATGAGTATATGAAAAGCAATCACCAGTGACATGTTTGAAACGTCGCCGGTAAAATCTCTGCTATTCATCCCCTAGACTTGGCACCGATCAGGACAATACAGTAGACATACAATAAGAAGAAGCCCCATTCATCCCTTAGATAAATCTCAACACTAATCCCTTGAACAAGCTTTATGCATCGCTCACTATTGACTAAACATCGCTAACTAAAGAGCGGTGTCACACGGTCACTCAGCACATTTGAGCTAAATAATGATCACCCAATACATCGAGTGACAATTCCAGTAAAAAATGAGTGACGAACACTCAAAACGAGTGAAGTGACCATCCGCTCGGCGTATTGAGTGAAACAAAACCACTCAAATAATTTAGCGTGTACATGATTCAAACATACGTCATTTTATAGAGCTGGTTACCAGGAAAACGAATATCACCCTTCAGACGGGCTGCGTTGGGGATTTGCCTTGTCAAACGCCCCCGAAGTGGGCCCAAAAAAAGCCAAATTTGACCTCATAAGGTATACATGATTTAAAAATACGGCATTTTATAGAAAAATTTACCACGGAAAAGAATACCACTCGTCAGACTGACTCTGTGGGGTCCTTACCCGCCACCCTTCCCCCCCAAAAAAATACAGTTTAAAAAATGTTTTGTCTCGAATACTTACGAAATTATGTTGGATTCAATCGGATTTGTGTGATAATATGTAGTCATGATGTTTAAGCATATTTTGGGTCATTGAGCCCTGCAACTACCACTTTTTTCATTTTTTCGGAATATCTAGATCGATGAATAAATCAGGATGACATGTTACACTTCGTCTCATGGTTATTATAAAATTAATAAAGGTGTTTGTATAGGGTATAGGTTTAGGGTGTAAACTGTAAAGAGTGTTTTAATTTAATTTTTTTACAGATGAAGAGTTGTGTTTAATTTACTACTTGTTACATGATACTATACGGATTCTGCCTATTAAAGTATATCGCTTAAACTATTGCATATTGTATAACGATACAAGAAAATCATTGACAATCAATTACTTTTATCATATAAGTAATTATATCATAGTAATCATAAGTTACGTAAATAATTAACATCATATGATAACCTATTAAGCAATAATCTTTAATATGTGTTGAATCATGTAAATAGTTTTTATAAGTTACAAACAATTGAGGGTTAGAATAATATCAATTGGTATGTCTCCAGACATCAAAACTTCCATACATTCGTTATCACCGTATGTTTCAACTTTTTATCATAGTAATCTTCAGAAGTAATCATCATCAAGAAGTAAGAATTTGTAATGTGTGAAATCATACAAGTAGTTTATATAAGTTACAAACAATTAAAGATTAGAATATATAAATTGGTTTGTTACAATTAACTTCAAATATCAAAACTTCTATCACATTCGTTATCACCGTACGCTTGTACGCTTTAACATTTTATTAGTTATCATCATCATATCATAACATACGTAATAATCTTTTACATGCGTTGAAACATGCAAATACTTTTCATAAGTTAAAGACAATTGAGGATAAGAATAAATAAATTGTTCAAATATCAAAGCTGTAATCACATTTGACATCATGTACGCTGCTTCTGAAACATCTATGTCATCATCCTCATCGAAATCCTCTACTTCTAAATCGCATTGCATAATCTCATCAACTGACAAAGGGTACAGATCATCCAGGAACCATCTTGGTCTGTATTTAACATCTCTATATATACATAATGGATTTTTTTTAATTTCTGTCTATGGAACCAATTTAACAGCGTCATAGTTGCCTATACAATAAAACCAAGGTGGCTAAGCTCGAGAAAACCAGGCTTTGACGCAGAGCGCAGAGGTAAAATCTGGATCACTTGGAAGCTCTATCGTTGGTCCTATCGGGTTGTGCTTTTCACTAAAATGATAAGAAAGAATGTGTAATAAGGGGTATCTTGGCACATTTTCTAAATATTGCTCACTTTTCTTATTAACTGACCGTAAATATGACACCAAACTGTTAATTTGTAGTAATTTACTTTTGTGTAGGAGACAAATATTTGAAATCTCAAAATGTGCTTAGATAGCGACACACGCTCATCCTTTCTGAACAGCCTCCCAAAAATGCAGATTTTTGGATGAAAATTTAAGGTAAAAATCGGTATGTTCTGTATGTGAAATTAGCTTGATTTGACGATCAAGCGTGTTGTCAAAAGGGCATTTATCATTGTAAAAAAAGATGGCCCGAGCTTGGCAAACAGTCTTAAGGGCAGATTGGACATCTTTGGGGGCCAACTTTGGAGGTAACCTAACAAGTCAAAGCTCCAACGCAGCTCGTCTGACGAGTGATATTCGTTTTCCTGGTAACTTTTTCTATAAAATGACGTATGTTTGAATCATGTATACCTTATGAGGGCAGAGTTGACCTTTTTTGGGGCCCACTTTGGGGGCGTCTGACGGGTCAACGGCCCATCGCAGCCCGTCTGACGAGTGATATTCATTTTTGGGCTAACTTCTTCTAAAAATTTTCTTATGTTTTAATCATGTTTACTTAATAGGGGCAGATTTGACCTTTTTGGGGGCCCACTTTGGGGGAGTCTGACGGGTAAACGCCCCAACGTTGACTTGTAAGACGTGCATTTTTGAAAATGACTTGAATTTCCGCTTCTATTCCAATGGTCAAACCATGGAGTTATCTAGGTGCCCGTTAGGGCGCCGCAGCCAAGCCGCGGTACGCTACACACTCAAGCACCTTATACACCAAGCAGAGTTGGGGTGATTTCGAGGTGTTACCCAGCCGTCATGTAACGTGATGTGAACTTGAAAACTATCACAATCGAGGGGATTTAGGTACCTGACAACACATGCCAAATTTTATTGGGGTACGATTATTCCTTCTTGGTGAAAAAATGGCTTGAAACATGCTCAAAATCACTTTAAGGATGTTAGCTACTGCTAACTACTGCTACTGCTAACATCTAATACGTCGGCCCGCGATTCTGACCAGACGGGTGGGACTACAATGTTCATATTTTACATGGACATTAAGGATATAGAAATATAGTCTCTTTTGAAAAAAAAAGTTGAAAAAGTTTGTTGGAAGGCTTCCAAATAAAGGTTTTAAAATAAGCCTTAAACACTTGGCATACAATCAACAAGTAACCATAGTTACTTGACACTTGTTGACGGTATAAGCAGAGTTAGGCGGGAAAGTGCGATACGTAAACAAATAGCGGACATTTAAAATTTTTCTTCTTTGTGTGGAACGAGAAAAGGTGTCATTATACTCTCATAAAACAAATCAGAAACCGTCCCTGGCCTAGGCCCAGATGTGGAAAATTATTTATAATGCAAAAGTGTAGGTCTAAAGTTCCATTTGGTTTATAGGACTAGTAAAATTCATACTTACATTACATGTTTGACAAGCCTAGCCAACCCTATGCCAGCACAACATTGTTCTGATATGAACTTGCTCAACTGTTTGTTTACATAATTGCAACAATCAAATCATTTCATACAACTTGTCTTTCGATTGGCCCGCGTTTATAAAGGCACTGCCATCTAGAATAAATATAGAAACTTTGTTCGAGCTCTTTGCTATACGCAAATCTTTTAAAGTGTTTGATTTCGTGATACTCTTTCAACCATATACATCCTATATAATTGGCTAGACCAGCAGTCGGTGGTCCACTTCCGGTACAATTAGAAGCCATCTTAAAATGACAGTTTACATGTTAATCAAATGGGAGCGATTTGTGGCCAAATAGTTCTCAAGATTGCCGCCAGGTTGACAGGTAAGCATACTAGCCTTTAACACAAATGATTACTAAATTCCCTTATGCAATCACTTCGTATTGTTTCTTTGTTTAATACCATGCTGCACAAGCTAAAACCATATCAAACAATCCAGTAAAATACTTTATTGCATTAAAAAAGCATAAATTAAAACACCAAATCGCCATCTTGAATGGCCGGTTGAGTTTTCCCAATTTGCTACGCTCGCGCCTGTGCGGAGGTATAGGAGACTGCTAATCTAGCCTACTATAGGGGTTTAATATCAATGCTTTCAACTCACAACCCATGACGTTTTCCACGATACCGTTCAAGAATACCAATTCCTTCGAAAACGAAAACGACTTCGTTTTCAAATTGCGTTTTCAACTCATCTCCCACGAACTCAAGAATTGGGGTCCAGTCCTTATACCGTCGTTTTTACCATGGTTATACCACCTATACCCAGGATGTACATGAATCCGGGTCTAGATATTTTACATCCTATATTGTTACTGCTAATACCATAGAATTTAAATCAACTTTGATAAAAATATTATATTTTAGCAAATAATTTTGTAATGGAACTTGAAAAAGTAATGAGATCACACACATAAAAAAAACTTGTAGAAATACAGCAAACCTTACACACTCAAAAGGAATGAGATATAAAAAAGGGCCAAGCTCATCTACCATTTCCACATAAACGTACAGTGTCCCATAACAGCATCCTCGAAAAGCTTGGCAAAATAGAATTTGCATGTTATTACGTTTAAATTAATTAGAAAAAAAGAACTTGGATAAACTATTACGTTAAATTAAAAATCGCAAATTCTATTTTGCCAAGCTTTTCGAGGATGCTGTTATGGGACACTGTACGTTTATGTGGAATGGTAGATGAGCTTGGCCCTTTTTTTAGATCTCATTCCTTTTGAGTGTGTAAGGTTTGGCTGTATTTCTACAAGTTTTTGTTATGTGTGTGTAAATAGTACTGGCGTACTGGAGGCGCAGGTGTGTGGTCGGCGGTGTACAAGTTAGCACTTCAAATTGGCAGACATTTTGATTGTTTACTTGGGTAACCAAGGTAACCTAGGGCCTACCACAGTTCATTGTAGCAAAGTTTAACCTGCTAGTAGTGGTTATAACAATCAAAATGGCAAATAGGCTCAAACAAACAAACACGATCGTGGACGTGCTGTTCCATTTGAGCTAGACCTCCTTCTCATCCAACTCCATGGTCAAACCATATGTACCCTATGAGGGGAGACTTTATGTTGCGAGCTCTTGGTCTAATATCTTATGATTGCAAAATGAATTGAATTTGATAGTTCCTAACACTGCTTATCTTCACCTTGACATGGATGCCACCATTCCACTTGTGTCTCCACATTTCCTTCAGTCGTAATTCAACAATAAGTCGTTCAAGACAAACGCAGTACCAGGTTACATTTTTTTAGTTTTTATTCGTTGTTTTATTAATTGCCTACTCGTATTTCCAGAATAACGATTAATAGTGTCCTAATAATAGGCTATGTGTAATAAAATAATCATATTCTATTGGGAATGAGAGATAAAAGACGTGCGGTACAATAAAATATCGTAGACAATCGCGAAGTGATTGTGTTTGAAACAACTAACAAGCTACAATTCACTCATGTAACTTCGTGCGGGGTCTATGCGCAGTGGGACCCTCTCTGTCAGTCAGCGAGTGCACAGCGTAACACCTTTCTCGGGTGACTGTGAGTCATATAGCTCGCCCGCGCTGTTATTGGCTCAAAAATCTTGATTGGAATATCGCTAGTCCTGACTGTGAGTCATATAGCTCGCCCGCGCTGTTATTGGCTCAAAAATCTTGATTGGAATATCGCTAGTCCTGCCTTTTGAGTCCGGTAAAGCATGCTCTCTCTCTCTCTCTACGTAAATTCCCACGGGTTAAAACAGCACTCTTAACAAGATATTACACTAATTACTTATTTTTGCATATTCTGAACATCGTTATAGGCGAAAAAAATACTGTAGACACGTGTAAGTGTTACAATGTGTTACATTGTTACAATGTTAAAGTCCTTGTCAGAGCGATATGTTTGCTGTTTTTCTTTTGGTTGGAACTATTTCATTCATCATATATCATTCACTATTAAATTATTTGTTGGAATTGAACCATACCATATATTTGTAATTTAACTATTTTTCCATTATATTGTCATGTTCTGTATTAGGCACGCAGGCCTAGACTTCTATGTACCATATACCACTCTTCGCACATTTCTGTAGAGATTTGGACTTTTTGTAAAATTGTCTATTTGAAGAATAAATCTTATCTTATCTTATCTTATCTTATCTTATCTTATCTTATCTTATCTTACATAAAGGTGCTTATGTCCAGACCAAGTCTAAACTGGAGTCATGAGTCTAAACTAGGAAACGCTCAGTTGGACGCGTTGATAAGCGAGCACGTGCTAAAGCTAGACCCAGATTGCACATATTTCAAATTTTAAAATTTGCCACGTTCGCTGTCCACGGGGCCATGTTTCCAATATTATTTTTATTGCCAAGGTATTTGGGTAAACCCGTGGGTAAACTATTACTTTGTGGATAAAATCCACCGCCATCTAGAGGACCTTGACATCATTTCCTTGTGAAAACTATTTTAACTTTGGTAACAAATAATACACTTCTTCCTCGATAGTATTTTTGATTACTTCTAAGTGGCAGTGCATAGTGGCCAGAAAGCTCGTGCGACTTTTCGTTGCCATGGTAACGTTACTTTTGTTAAAATGTAATTTCCATCTACACTACTTATCGGATAAAAATAAAATCAACTTATTCGTGACCGGACGGACATTCTAAATGATTTGGCCACCTTCGATTTTGTCGCCGTTAAGTTTGAAAAAAAAACTTTCGATTAACTTTAATGTAACTCTTTGTAACTTTTTGAAAGATTTTGCCACAAAACTAATGGCATTCAATCCAGATTGAGCTTGCGGATGGTCAAAATTTCAACTCGATCCGAACCTCCGTTCGAACGTTATGGCCTCGTGCGACTTTTCGCACGTTACTTTTGTTAAAATGTAATTTACATCTAAACTACTTATCGGATCAATATAAAATTAACATATTCGTGACCGGACGAACATTCTAAATGATTTGGCCACCTCAGATTTTGTCGCCGTTTAGTTAAAAAAAAAACTTTCGACTAACTTTAAAGTAACTTTCTAACTTTTTGAACGAATTTGCCACAAAACTAATGGCATTCAATCCAGAACGAAGATTGCATTGTATGTATGTATGTATGTATGTATGTATGTATGTATGTATGTATGTATGTATGTATGTATGTATGTATGTATGTATGTATGTATGTATGTATGTATGTATGTATGTATGTATGTATGTATGTATGTATGTATGTATTGTAAGCTATGACATAGACTCCAGATGGCCATGACTTTCATTATAGAGTTGTTTATAAAACATAAGAGGACTTCGTGCATTTTTGTTCTTGGACTTGGTTCATATTAATAATAATTGTCTGTGTTTTACTAATTTAAATAAATCATAAATGATATTATTTATATTCAGTGTTTGTCATTAGTTATTTGAATTTGTGTGATTTATAATAGATAACAATTCAGAAGTGTGGGATGAAACCTGACCTAGCCATCTTGCCATTTTGTTCTGTTGGACAAGCGTGTTGGAATTTTGTCGACAAAGCAGCTGTACCGTATGTAATATTTCATTTTGATCCTGCAAATTGATTTACTCTTGTAACGGTATTAGCCTACTGTATTATTATCCTGAATAATCTGTAGAGCATTGTCGATCCGTCTTAAGATATTCTGGTTCTATCTGCTCTTGTAAACTTGAATATTTTGATTCGTTTGTGAACTTTTGTTTCTGCTATACAACTCTTGTATTTTCTGAAAAATGGAGCGATTTAATTACCTGGACCTGTCAACTAGATCTACCCCTGTCTCGCAATCAACGCTCTCACAATCTGCACCTGTACCGAGAAGCTTTGATGAAGGTCTAGGCGTCAATGCAAGAAATCCCGATTTAGACATTCAAAGACCATTGCACGTAGGAGTAAGACAACCTGCCCAAGACCAGAACCACGGACTAAATGAAGTCACAAACCCAGTAGGCCAACCTGTTCCTGTAAATGCCGCTGCCAATAATGAGGTCAGTATTAATGAACTAGTTAAACTTATGCTAGAGCAAAACAAAGAGCGTGACGAACTGTTGCGATTAGTTTTGAACAATTCACAACGTGATTTTAAGTCGTACCAAATTATGCCGGATTTAGCACAAACGATCCCGAAATTTAATGGTGCTGGTCCAAGTGCACAAGCTGTAGAGTGGTTACGCACTGTAAAATCAGTTGCAAAGTTACATAACTGGATGGAAAGCTTCATGATTGAGTCCGCCCGTACCCACTTGATTGGTGCAGCACATCACTGGTTTGCAGCTCGCCAAGACATCTTTTGCACATGGAATGATTTTGAGAATGCATTTGTTAAAACCTTCATAGGCAAGATAAGCAAGCCGGAACTCTGGAAAAGAATGCAGACCCGAATACAACAGGAAGGTGAGGAATCCAGTATGTATTTTCATGAAAAAGTTCGTTTGTGTCAGGACCTAGGATTAGACTTTGATGATACCAAGTGCCAGATTCTTGTCGGTCTATGGTCTAGACAATTATATTCAATGCTGACATCAAAAAATCACGTGAACTTGGATGATTTATTCTTCGACCTTCGTACATTTGAAGAAATGGAGGTTGAACGAGAAGAACTTAGTGAGCATCTGAGACCCAAGACATTTTTGCAACAGTTACCAATGAAAAATGTAAGATCACCTACAACCAGATTTGAAGGTAGTGTGCCTGAACAACCAAGTGTTGGAACAACCAGTAGACAGTACAACTCGTCCGTGACAATTCCTGCTAGTAAGTTTAACAACTCACGTGATAAGCAGCCCTTGTGGAACGCGTCTGGTGAGCCATTATGCTATAACTGTTCAGAATACGGACATATAGGACGTGACTGCCCAAGCCTCAGCGTGTTAAATTTTGTGTTCGATGTAAAACAGAAGGGCATACGCAAAAACATTGTTTGATACCCAGAACAACTGCAGCTCGTGAATCTGCAACGTCGTCAGGTGACCGGCAGATGCAAGTGGAGGGTGCTGAAGGTGTTGGCCCTCTCAAGTACTTGAAAACTGTTACTATAATGATATTCACTATGTAAAGGGCATGATAGATTCTGGCAGTGCATGTTGCACTATGCAGGCAACTAGTGCAATTAAGTGCAATGCTTCAATTGATTCAACAACTAGTATTCTTTACGGTTTTGGAAGTACAGAAAAAGCAATAGTGAAGCCTATTGGTAAGTTTTCAGCAGATGTTTCAATTGATGGTGTGATTGGTAAGAAAATCACAATCCTTGTCGTTCCCGATGCAGCACAACCTGTTGAACTACTTATTGGAAGATCTTGGACAGAACTTCCGCATATTGCTTTTGCTAAGATTGATGATCAACTTGTATTAGGCCACCGCAATGATCAGCCATTTCGAGATCTTCAGTTGCCAATAACTACTGGACGCACGAAAATCACAGTAGAGTCTGATGTGACACTAATGAGTAATTCAGTTCACTTTGTGAAAGTTCTTGCCGAAGTAAACGAAGGAGCTGTCATTACTGAATGTGAAGATATGATCCCGCAACTAACATATTTTGACGAAGGAAAATCTGTTATGCAAGTAGTTAATGACACCAATGATGATATTAAGTTATCGAGTGGGCATTGCATCGCTAAAGGTGAACCAGTACAGATATTAGGCCAGTTAACATGTGCAGAGGTAGTTCGTGAATCACAACATTTGACAAATCCTGATCATGATCTCGAAGAAGATTCTAAAGAAATAGAACCGACAAGAGAAGTTGAGCAATTCCCAAGGACAGAAAGCCATGAGAAATCGTGTAACGATTTGAAACCTGCCATAACAAATGAACCAGTACAAGATCAGTTTAAATATACAGACGTAGTGAGAGAAGAATTCCATTTGACAGATCTCAATATTGAACCCGGAATAAGTACGGACTTGACAGAAATGAAGATTGATGAACAGACTGACAGTCAATCAGTGAATTGTCAACATACCCTAGTTGGAATACTACAACTAGTGGACGTAACGCAATCGAGAAATTGTACAAGAAATATCAAGATTACGGTATTATAACAAGATCTCCTAATGCAAGACCTGTGACATTAGTAGGAAACAAGAATGAAGAGAAACTACTAGTTGCCGATTTATGCAAACTCGACCGTCGAACAGTAAAGGACAAGTTTACTTTAAGAAATATAGACGACTGTAAGAAAAGTAAGCAGAAGAAGAATCAATCTGGCTACTACTATTCACTATTAACGACCCTTGACTTCATGACTACAAGTGTACATCTGCAAGATCAAAAACCGAAAGAAGTGCAAAAGAAGACAAAACGGAAAAATGAAGTTACCACCCCTGACGATACACTACAGTTCACGATACTAACGTTCGACTTGACAATCGATCCTGAGGAGCTTCTTCAGATCCACCACCCACCAGGACCAGGACCTGGTCAACCAAATGAATTAGATGAAGATTCAGACACTCAAGACATGATCGAGACATGTTCAGACACTCAAGACATGATCGAGGACGATCATGTAAAAGGATGGCCGAATGTAAGCTATGACATAGACTCCAGATGGCCATGACTTTCATTATAGAGTTGTTTATAAAACATAAGAGGACTTCGTGCATTTTTGTTCTTGGACTTGGTTCATATTAATAATAATTGTCTGTGTTTTACTAATTTAAATAAATCATAAATGATATTATTTATATTCAGTGTTTGTCATTAGTTATTTGAATTTGTGTGATTTATAATAGATAACAATATGTATGTATGTATGTATGTATGTATGTATGTGTGTATGTATGTATGTATGTAATGTTATGTATGTATGTATGTATGTATGTATGTATGATATGTATGTATGTATGTATGTATGTGATGTATGTATGTATGTATGTATGTATGTTATGTATGTATGTATGTATGTTGTATGTAGTGATGTATGTATGTATGTATGTATGTATGTATGTATGTATGTATGTATTCCCTTGGCACTCAAAAAATAATTTGTTTCAAATAAGTTAACAAAATAGGTCTTCCATCTATCCTTTATATTCTTTGCGCTTAATTCCTGCACTGTACTATTGCACCGGCTCCAGAGCGCGTGCAGAAGTTCATGAACTTCATGCACGACCAGGCTAACGGTGAATAGTGCAATAGTTAGGTTCGTGCAGAAAGTGCAGTACAGGCGAACGAACCTATTATTGGTTGTAAGCAGTATAAGAATGTCCACCTCCAGAGTTGTTGTGACAAGCGAAGTGACCAATACACGAGTCGGTGGGCAGTAAAATGATAAAAACGTCGTAAGCTTAAGCAGTTTCGGAATCGGCAGTAACACGCACTAGATTCGTGTTGACATGATAAGTAGATAAGTTATGAATGATAAGTGCTACATAGTTTTTTTGCCATTTTTATCTCCGTTTCTCGCCTATTCACGCTACGGTAAGACCAAACTCGCATTGATATAAATAAGCTTGTAGAGGTGTAGTTTTCTCGTGATTGTCCCTGCAATTAATTGGAAGAATCACACGTCTTTTGGTAAGTAAAAACTTCATAACATGTGGTTCTACTTACTACATATTGTCGGTTCAGTGGCGTATCCAAGGGGGAAGGGGGGGACATCCCCCCACTGTTTTTGCCAAATAAACGTGTGAAAGTGTACTTTAACGTTAAAATGGAGAATATTGAATAACTGTTTTATCGCAATACTAAGGCAAATTACCATCTGACGAGAAGGGGATTTAAGTAGTTAGTTAAAGGTTAATGTTGGTTATTGTGATGCTTTAAAACGGACAGACTTTCACCAAAATGACCTTTTAGAGTAAAAACAGGATTTTAGTAGATAAAAAGTTGGTCATTGTGATGCTTTTAAACGCGCAGATTTTCACTAAAATGACCTTAAAGGAGAATTCTTTCCCGAGGGTCGGCTTGCCCCGGACCCCCCACTTACCCTTCGGTACATCTATGAATTAATTGGTTAACCCCCTCCCCCCTTTATGAATTCCTGGATACGCCACTGTCGTCGATTGCGTCGGGTTCTACAGGGTTGGCTAAGACGCTTTGGTTTAATGTCCTCCACTGAAAACTAGTTATATGACTGAGTGGGTAGACTCTACGAATTTATTTATTTATTTATTTATTTTATTTTATTTTATTTTTCCATCACATATTGTACGTGTCATTTTCGATCTTTTACGTTTTTTCTCTAAAGTTGTAAATTCGAAACTTTTGCCGGGGGCGCTAACGACCAAAGCTTTCAGACATACCCTGGTTTTGTAAAACCGAGCTCGCTCTCCCCCACCCCCCTAGATAGCAGATAGTTTTCGTTTTATAATCATGTGAATTTCATTACTGATATAATACAGTACACAAAAAATGCAGCATAAACGTTTTAGAAAATCACTGACGGGCAGCCTTCGAAATGTTAGTGAAATATTTAAAAAAAAAAAAAACGGCGCCCCTGCTACCCTTGATGTACTTCTGCCTCTGTAAAATGTGTAATTGCCGATATAAATGCATATTATTATAATAGCGGCTTTGACTTGAGAGACAATGTTTTGATTTGAATGCATCTCTAGCGGCCTGTTAGTTCGCTGTAAGAGTGACTTGGCCATAGATGCTGCAACTTGTGCATTGACGATATACGTGGGTTCTTTGATGTCACTGAGCACAAGCCTTTTGCAAATAGCGCTTCAATAAGCTCGGGCAATAGCATTCCATATAAATCCTAAAAATTCAAATTTCCGTTTTCATTGGGCGCCGGGAGGGTGTTGGGGCAAGGGCGGATACTTGCCTCCCCCTGTATTTTAGGGGAATTTATAAATTTTGAACCAGGATAAATGTTTAATTTTAATTTATTCATAACTTATTTTAACAACCCAAAACCTATATTAACAACCCAAAATCTAATAAAAAGTGGTTTAAAAAAAACGCTATGTGCGGGACTATTTTGGGGTGTTCTATTCGTTCATGGATCCTCCTTACACCAAAAAAATAAGTAACCCAACTCAGCTTAAAGATCTTAGACCTATTAGCATTTTGCCCTATGCGTCAAAGATACTCGAAAATATACTAAACAAACAACTAAAAAATTCTGAACAATCCATAACCTTATACCTGCATCACAATCAGGGTTCAGGGCTTTTCACAGTACTACAACAGCATTAGCCAACATAACAGACGATATCATTAGAGCCAATGACAAAGGTCAGGTAACAACAATGGTGATGCTAGATTATTCCAAAGCTTTTGATACTATCGATCACAAACTTTTACTTGCAAAATTCTAATATTTTGGCATATCCAATTTAGCACTTTTAATATTAAAATACTTTATTACGATCAGGTCACAAATAGTCATATCAAATTCCAAACTTTCAGGGCCTCAATAATAGTTAAAGGAGTACCACAAGGAGCAATCTTAACTCTTAAGTCCTTTATGTTCACACTTTACACATCAGACCTAATGAAGGACCTCAGTGTTTATAAGGCTCATTATTTATTATGCACTATGTCTATCCTACGACCCGCGTGCTGCCAAAATCGCAGAACTAGAAATAAATTCTGACCTCACGTTTGTCAGCGAAACGTCAAAGATTCCGTTCCGACGTCAAAGAACGTCCCTTCAATTAAATTCAAGCAAAACGACTGTTATTCATTTTGGAACAAAACACGGACGACAGGTTTTAAAAAACAACCCACCTATCTTACAAATAAATAATGAAACTCTCCCAACTACTGAAACTACGAAAAACCTTGGCCTGATCATGAACTCTGAGTTGATTCACAAATCACATCAGCAAACTCATCCAACACACTTTTTGTAAATTGAAACATCTTTACAGTTTTTCCAGAATATTGCCACAAAAGGTAAAACAGCTATTAGTGTAAACACTCATTTTGTCGAAATTCGACTATGCAGATATTGTGTATGGTCCGTGTCTAGATAGTATACAAACGAAACGCGTACAATACGCTCAGAATGCATGCATACGGTACACACATGACATGAGAAAATACGATCACATCTCGTACAAATACAAAGAACTGAAGCTACTAAAAATGTCAAATCGCAGGTTGCTCCATCTAGCGTGCCTAACACAAAAAATCATGAAGTTGGGTACGTATCTCAGAATAAAACTTCCCCTCAGATCACATTCTCGAAATCTTAGAAACATAAATGAAATATCCATATTCCCTCACTTGAGCAGCGGCTTCAAGAAATCGTTTACCAACAACGCTGCACACACATACAATAATATAAAAATTTACACAAATCTTTCTCATCCACAATTTAAACTGAATCTTAAAACATCTCTATTGAATGGACAAACATAAGTTTATAAAAAGGGAAACATTTTATAGTTCGCAATATGTCATGTTCGGTGATGGCCATTTGTATTTACTAGGTGCTATATTATCTATTGCTCATTACCTGTTCCTAATGCTGCACATACTATACTTTATTTAAATTATATATTCCGCGACTATCCTCATCACTATGGAAACATTTTGAATTGTGCTAAACTGTAAACCTAAAAATTATGTTGCCGTGTTTTTATTAATTAAACATAATTATTATAATTAATATGTAGATTAGCCGTAAGTTATGTTAGTTAGGGTCAATTGTAAGAGAAGCCATTTTGGCTTAAATTCGCCTTTTTCTTCAAGAGAAATAAAGACATTATTATTATTATTATTATTATTATTATTATTATTATTATTATTATTATTATTATTATTATTATTATTATTATTATTATTATTATTATCATTATTATTATTATTATTATCATTATTATTATTATTATTAGGTCATGCGCTTACCAATTATATGCAGTTAAAAGTATTTTCCCATTTAAATATGTAAAGATGGTTTATATAGCCCTTGCAGAGTCGGTTATTTCTTACGGTCTGTTAATTTGGGGAAATGCTTCGTTATCACAGCTAAATAGCATAATCTCTATTCAAAATAAAATAATGAAGATGATCACTTTTGAAAATAATTTAAGCACTTTAGAATGTTATAGACTACAAAACGTTTTACCTTTACAAAAATTATTCACATATAAATTAGTTTTGAAACATTTTTTCGTTAATACTCACAAAAATTGTATAAACCACACTACTTCTACTCGCTCCAAATCTTCGGAAGTATACCAGTTGCCACGGGTTGCAAATAAGTATGGTAAAAGAACACTTAGCTACACTATACCTTTCTATTTTAATAGTATTCCAAAGAACATCAGAGATTTAGAGACTATTTATGAAATCAAAAGAGAGCTAAAGGCATTTTTATTACGAAATACTATGCAATGAGTTAGGGTTGTTGTGTATTTGTTATATATAAGTGTTTCATAATTTAATGTACATGGATTAGCACTATAATTTTTCACTGTTCTATATCTGTTCTATTCAATGTTTATTCACTGTATTATCTGCAAACTGTTGCTTCACAAAAATGTTTTTGGCTAGTATAAGTATTTAATTTGCACATTAATTACTTGTTTTTATCTACTATTTTAATCTTTTATTTTAGTGTTATGTATTTTTATTTTTATTTTATTTTTTATTACACGCTGAGTCATTCACTGCTTACTGATACTTACTGTTACTTCACTTATTATTGTATTGCTATCTAGAATTTTGAAATATTGAATTAGTTAAAAATCATTATTTCACATGCATGATTTTCTTTAATGTAACATGTTCCACAGTTAAGCTGTCCTGTGCAGCTTGTGGATGGCCGAACTTGTTTGATAGAAAATGTATAAGAGATATGTATTTCAAAAAAAAAAAAAAAAAAAAATATAAATTATTATTATTATTATTATTATTAATATTATTATTATTATTATTATTATTATTATTATTATTATTATTATAATAATAATAATAATAATAATAATTATTATTATTATTATTATTATTATTGGACGAGTGAGCGGAGCGAACGGAGTCCTCTATGGCAAGTTTTCGGCACTTCGTTGTGTTTATGTGTGTATGTATGTATGTGTGTTCGATGCGCAGGGTCCAAACTACTCGTCCGATTTTGACCAAACTTCACACCAACGTCAAGGACCAATAGATAGAGTGCTGTTAACATGAACAGCAAAATGCACAGGAATCCACCCTACAAAAAATTAATATTAGTAAAAATTACTACTTTATTTTTTAAAACTTAAAATTCGCTTAGGAAAAAAATACCCTTTCTCACCAATGTTACCACTATGAATGTTAACAACTGTGAAAAATTTCAGAATTATAGCTTGCCCTGCCAACTTACAAAAAATTAATTACTGACAAAAATCGTGTTTTGCAGAGCTTTACTAAATTGGATTTGATTTGAGGAGCATAAAAGATGGATGCAGAACATATCAAGTCGAACTCGAGTTCATGTATTGACCTTTCTAACATATTTTGGAATATTTGTAGCTTCAATACTTGGCGTTGGCGTTTGTGATATGTTTTCATTGTTTTGGAGTCGCCCGGGTCCACGAGCATAGCGATATCGGGAACTCAGCAGTGGAGCAGCAAGACAAGTCTCGACTTGATGAGTCAGAGCGCATGCATGCATGCCTACTGCAGCTGCAAAAGTAATTGTGATACAACTCGTCCAACAACGACTTTGGCGTTTTCCTAGTTATTATTATTAGTAGTAGTAAATGATAGCAGTTGTAATAAAAGTATGCCCCGACTGGGGATCGAACCCAGAACCTCTGGCTTAACGCGCCATAGCTCTGCCAATTGAGCTACCGAGACATAAAACACACCTTCATTAAACTGCTATTTGTTGTGACTGTTGACATCCATGATAATAATCGAACAGAAGACTGCAATGTGGCTGTCATTACTGAAAGAACACATGGAAAAATCCAGTCACTTCTCATCTCCCATGAGTTAGGTAGTATGAATATACGGTTTTTAAGCAAAAGCCCGCTTTGAGGACATTACTAGGAAAACGCTCAGTTGGACGCGTTGTTGAGCGAGCACCGGTACGTGCAACATGACCCGAGTACGACATTCCCATAAGGCCCACCATACACAGTGTAGGCCTAACTGGATATTGACATTTTACAAATATATTTCTATTCCAACATCTTGCATTGTACTAATTCACGTCATGCCTTCTAAAGTGTATCTTTGTATCTTCACTGCCTCCTTCATTTTTAACATCATTTTTCGAATTTTGATTACCAATAAGTCATTAAAGGTCTTTACCGATTAGCTGAAAATTTTGGGAAAAAAGTAGAGAATGTTGTACTTATTGACCCTGCAAAATTTCATAACGATCGGTACATTTATTTTATTTTATTTTTTTTATAACTAACGATCGGATTTTGTTCAAAAACTAAACAGCAACCCGCCTAGGTGTTATGTACATGTGTGCAAAATTTCAAGTCGATCAGAGAAACAATGCGACCTGTATCGAAGCAGTAACAGAAAAAAAACCCAGACATTCGAGCCATAAGAGTGAAGTGGAGACGCTCGCTACGCTCGCTCAATTAGTAAATGATAGCAGTTGTAATAAAAGTATGCCCCGACTGGGGATCGAACCCAGAACCTCTGGCTTAACGCGCCATAGCTCTGCCAATTGAGCTACCGAGACATAAGACACACCTTCATTAAACTCTTTTTTTGGGCTTTGGTTGTGGCGGCATCCATGAAATAACGAACAGAAAACTGCAAATTTGCTGTCATTTTCTAAAAAAACATAAAAATCCTCACTTTCATTCCCAAAAAATTTTTTTTTTTTGGGAAAAATTAAAATACGGTTTTTAATCCCCAAATTTTAACCCCCCCTTTTTCCGGTCCTTTTTTTTTTATTTTC
>JAMZAV010010705.1:0-20559 GCA_024449915.1 Sweltsa coloradensis
AAAATTTTTTTAAAAAAGTGGGGCATTCAATTGGAAATCATGTTTATAAAGATGAAAATAAGAAAGGGTGAGAAATTTTGTAAAAAGAAAATAAATACTGCAAAAATTTAGTTACTTTAAAACTAATTTTATAAATGTAAAAAAAAATGGGAAAATTGGAGGGAAATAAATACGGGAATTGGGAAAAAAAACAAAAATTCTGTGATGACGTTATTATTTTTATTTTTATTTTATTATTATTATTATTATTATTTTATTTTTATTATTTTTTTATTATTTTATTATTATTATTATTGATTTATACATTTTTCGAAAAAGTTTGCCCCGACGGGGTTTTGAACCCGAACCTCCGGCTTAACGTGCCATAGCTCCCCCCGTCGGGGGAAACTTTTTCGACAAAATGCTATGAACAAAAACTATGTCCTTAAAGCGGGCTTATGCTTAAAAAACCCCTATTTTTATTATTATTATTATTATTTTTATTATTATTATTATTATTTTATTATTATTATTATTATTATTTTATTATTATTATTTTTTTTATTAATATATGGTTTTTTAAACAAAGCCCGCTTTAAGGACATAGTTTTTTGATTTTAGCAGTTGTCGAAAAAGTTTGCCCCGACTGGGGGGTTTGAAAGAACCTCCGGGTTAAAGTGCATAGCTCTACCAATTAAGCTACCGGGACCACAGAACAAAACTTTAGGAAACTTCTTTTGTTGGACTGTTATTACTCATAAATCCAAAAGAAGACGGCTGAGCTGTAAACTGAAAAATTGATGGATAAATTCAATCACATCTCATCCCCTGAGTTGGGTAGTATGAATATATGGTTTTTTAAACATAAGCCCCCCTTTAAGGACAAATTATTGATTCATAGCAGTTGTCGAAAAAGTTTGCCCCCACTGGGGTTCGAACCAGAACCTCCGGTTAACGTGGGCCCTAGCTCTCCAATTAAAGCACCGGGACCCAAAAACAAATTTTTGGAAACTGCTTTTTTGTGACTGTTTACTTACTGACATAAAATTTCCAAAAGAAGACGGCAATGTGCTGTCAAAACTAAAAAAATTGCTGGATAAATTCAATCAATCTCATCTCCCATGAGTTGGGTAGTAGAATATTGGTTTTTTTAAAAAAGCCCGCTTTTTAAAGGGCATAGTTATTGATTCATAGCATTTTTCGAAAAAATTTGCCCCGACTGGATTCGAACCCAGAAACCCCCGGCTTAACGTGCCATAGCCTACCAATTAAGCTACCGGGACCCCAGAACAAAAACTTTTGGAAAATGCTATTTGTTTTTGACTGTTGACTTACATGACTAAAACCAACGAAGACGGGAATGTAGCGTCAAAACTGAAAGTTTTCTGGGTAAATTCAATCACTCCTCCCCATGAGTTGGGTAGTATGAAATATGGTTTTTAAGCATAAGCCCGCTTTAAGGACATAGTTATATTTTCCTGCATTGTCGAAAAAGTTTCCCCGAATTTGCCGAGCACAACAAATAGCAAAATTTCCTAAAAAATTTTTTTCTGGGTTCCCGGTAGCTTAATTGGTAAGCTATGGCCCTTAAGCCGGGGGGTTCGGTTCGAACCCCATCCAGTCGTTGATTCAAATATAGTCTTTTATAGAAAAAGTTACCAGGAAAACGAATACCTCGTCAGACGAGCTGCGTTGGGGCTTTGACCCGTTAGGTAAAACCCAAAGTGGGGCCCCCCCAAAAAAATCAAACCCTGCCCCAAATAGGAAAAAACCATGATTTGAACATAGCCCAATTTGTAAAAAAGTTACCGGGGAAAACGAATTTTTCATTCGCCAGAGGGAAGCTGCGTTGGGGTTTTTTGACCCTTTAGGAAACCCCCCAATAAAGCCCCCAAAAAAAGACAAATTCCCCTCATAAGGAAAAGGGAATTTGATTCAAACATACGCCAAATTTTATAAAAAAAGGTACCAGGAAAAACGAAATAAACTCGTCGGGACGATTGCTCCTTTAAAGGCCCTTTGGGCCCCTTTTTAGAAAACCCCCCAAAGGGGGCCCCCCCAAAAATTGGTAAAACCTGCCCCCTTTAGGTTTATACAAAATTTCAAACATGGGCTACGCCCTTTTATAGAGCCAGTTACCAGGAAAACGAATATCACTCGTCAGAGGGGCTGCTTTGGGGGCTTTGATCCGTAAAACCCCCCCCGAAGGGGCCAAAAAAAAAAGGTCAAATCTGCCCTCAAAATGTTTTCTTTGTTTTCAAACAAAACGTCTTTAAAAAAGGGTTTAAAATTAAACCAGGTGGACAATATTAGTCGTCGGGACGATCTGCGTTGCGATTTTTGACCGTCAGACCCCCCCCGGGAAATTTTCCCCCTTAAAAAGGGATCATATAAAATTAGGGAAATTTTATAAAAAATTTTTACCTGGGGAAAAGAATTCTTTTTCAGATGGGCTGTGTTATCCCCATACCCGCCATTTCCCCCCCTCCCCCTCCCCTCCACCCCCCCCCCAAAAAAAAATGAAAAAAAATTTTTTTGCCCTCAAATACTTACAAAATTGGGTTTGGGAAATTTAATCGGATTCGTGGCGATAATAGTATCATGATTTTTTATGCATTTTTTGGGGTTCATTGACCCCCTGAAAAACTACCACTTTTTTTTGGGGGGGGGGGGATAAAAAGATTCGATGAAAAAATCAGGGAAAGACATGTTAAACTTCGTCTTAGGGGTTAATTTTTTTTAAAAAATTTAATGGGTATGTATAGTATTTTTTTGGGGGGTGTAAAACTGTTAAAGAGTGTTGAAATTTTATTTTTTTAAACCAAAAATAAAAGAGTGGGTTGTTTTTAATTTCTACCCCCTTTTTTGAAAATTAAAAAATACTATGAAGGTTTCTGACTTTTTTAAAAATCACAGATTAGCTTAAAATTTTTTGAAATATTAGAAAAAACGATACAAAGATAATCTTTGGGAAATTTTCATTTATTTTTTATGAAATAAGTAATGAGATCATAGTCTCATAAGTTCGTAAGTAATTATATCAATAAAACCCATTTAAGCAATTTTTTTTAATATTTTTTTTTGGGGGAATCTTTTGAAAATAGTTTTTATATTTCAAACAATTAAAGGGTTAGAATATATAAATTTTTAAGTCTAATTAACTCCAAACATCAAAATTTCCCCATCCCTTCGTTTTTTCCACAGAAATTGTTTGAATTTTTTTTATCATAGTAATTTCAAAAGTAATCTTTCTCAATCAAAAGTAAAAATTTTTTAAAGGGGTTTTTAAATCATGCAAATAGTTTTTAAAAAAGTTACAAACAATTGAAGATCGGGTTTAATAAATTTTTTTTGGGTTTTAAAAAAACCTTAAAATTTAAAAAACTTTTTACCACTTTTCGAAAATCACTGTCCCGTTTTGTCCCCAAATCCCTTATTTTACTACTGGGCGCCAGCTATTTAAAGTAAGGAAAATTTGTTGTCCCTTTTTAACATTTTATTAGTTATCACCCAAAACCCATACATAACATACGCAAAAAATCTTTTACATGCTTTGGGGAAACAGAAAATACTTTTCTTAAAAAGACAATTGAGCATTTAAATTAAAATTTAAAAAAAATTTAAAATTTAAACCTTCTAACTTTTTGTTTGAAAAAAAATTAAAAACCTTCAAATTTCCCCAAAATTTACTTTTTGATAATCCCCATCAGTAAAGGCGTTCCAAAAAAAAAAGGGAACCCATCTTTCTAAAAATTTCTCCCCTTTAAAATACTTTGGGCATTTTTTAATTTTTTCGGGGCGTCTTGGGAACCAGTTTGCGTATTTCCTCAATAAACCCAAAGGTTTTTTAAAAATTTTTTTAAAATTTAATTACTCCTCTTTTTTCCCACCCCAATTTTTGGTATTTATGTAGGCCAATTTTTATATATAAATAATATAATATTTTTAATATTATAAAATTAATAATTTTGGCCCTACATTAAAATTCCCCAAAAAAATGATGAAAAAATGATGAGTAATACCCTTTTTCCCATGGCACTTTTACTAAGAAGCCGAATGTTTCAAAAATGTATACCTTAAGGACTTTTTGTATTTTTTGGGAAATTAAAGGAAACGGTAAAACCTTTTAGGTCATATACACCACTCTAACCTAGGGGGGGGGGGAGAGGGGCCCCCTTTTTTTGGGCAGAACCAGCCACAGGTAAGGGGAGGGAAAAGGGGGGCTCCCACCGGGCGCGGTCGGGTTTGTCTTTGTATCGTTTTATTATGTCATTGTTTATCCGTCCGGGGGAAATGTTAAAAAGGGAAAGGGGGCCCCAAGGGGCCCCGACGAAGATTGGGCCCCGAGCTGTCTCTAGATTCGGGGAAATAATATTTCTACCCATTTACTATAGTGATTGTTTGCGGGGGTGGACTTTTTCCCCGTTGGGAACGCCCCCCTTTCGATTAGCAAACCCCTGGGTCCCGGGGCAACTCGAGAAAACCAGGCTTTTTACGCAGAGCGCAGAGGTAAAGTCTGGACTCTGGATCACTTGGAAACTCTATCGGGGGTCCTATCGGGGTTTTTGCTTTGCAATGTTTGTGCCCTGTTTTGCAAAAATGTGTAAAAGGGGGTAACTAGGCACATTTTCCAAAAATTTCTCATTTTTTTTATTAAATGACCGTAAAAAATGACAACACCGGTTTAAATTTTTTTAGAAATTTTCCGATTTTTTTGTAGGAGAAAAAATTTTTTTTAATTTCAAAAAGTGCTTTGATAGCGACTACCCTTTATCCTTTTTGAACAGCCTCCCAAAAAAATACAGATTTTTTTTGGCCTTTAAAAAAAAAAGGTTTAAAAAGGCCCGGGACGTTTTGTATGAGAAAAAAGGGGGGAAATTTTATGTCAAGCATGCTTTTACGGGGCCTTTAACATTTTAAAAAAAAAATTTGGGCCCCCAGCTTGGCAAACAGTCTTAAAGGCAGAATTTTACATTTTGGGGGGCCCCCTTTTGGGGGGAACCCAACGGGTCCCAAAACCCCCCCAAAGCAAGACGCAAACCCATCTGACAAGGGGAATTTTTCGATTTTTTTGGTAACCCGACCCCTATAAAAAAGGGTATGTTTTTTTATTGGGTTTTCCCTATAAAGGGCAAAACAACCCTTTTTTTGGGCCCCTTTTTTCGGGGGGTTACTTAACGGCAAAGGAACCCAAAGCAAACCTCGTTTTGAAAGAGGGGTATTCGTTTTTCCCGGTAATTTTTTTTTATAAAATGCGTGTTTTTTTTGAATTAGTTTACCCCTTTATTTAAGGGGAAAATTTTACTTTTTTTTTTGGGGGCCCACTTTGGGTTTTACCTAAAAGGGTCAAAAACCCCCAAAAGCAGCTCGTCTGCGGGGTGATATTTTGTTTTTCCCCGGTAACTTTTTCCTAAAAATGACGTATATTTGAATCATGGATACCTCATAAGGGGAGATTTGACTTTTTTTGGGGGGCCCCCTTTGGGTTTTTTCCTTTGGGTCAAAAACCCCAACGCAGGGTTTCTGACGAATGTATTCTTTTTCCCTGGGAACTTTTTTTTACAACCTGAAAGTATGTTTAAATCATGTATAAACCCATTGAGGGCGGGTTTGACTTTTTTGGGGGCCCACTTTGGGGGCGTCTGTGGGTCAACGGCCCAAATGCAGCCCGTCTTGACGATTTTTATATTTCGTTTTTATGGTAATTTTCACTTAAAAAATGACGTATATTTAAATCACGTTTACCCCATGAGGGCAGAGTTGACTTTTTTTGGGGCCCACTTTGGGGGGCATCTGACGGGTCAACACCCCAACGCAGCTCTTTGTACAAGTAATATTTTTTTTTTTGGGGCTAACTTATTTTATAAAGTTTTCGTATGTTTGAATCATGTATACTTAATAGGGGCAGATTTGGGCCCTTTTTGGGGCCCACTTTGGGGGGGTCTGACGGGTAAACGCCCCCACGTTGACTCGTAAGACGCGCATTTTTGAAAATGACTTGAATTTCCGCTTCTACTCCAATGGTCCAAAAATATGTACCTTATGAGGCAATAGAAACTGTAACTGGCTCTCGGTCTACTAGGTATCCATATTAGTTCCGGGCCTAAGTTATAAAAAGCACTACGAAGTAATGATGGGTAAGGCCTTCAAAATGTTGGGGTTTGTTAAGAGAACATGCAATAGAGACTTTTCAACCCAGACATTAGACGGCTTTATCTCGCCATGGTTTGTCCCATTGTTGATTACGGTAGCGAGGTGTGGTCACCTTACCACGTTACTAAAATCAGCAATGTTGAGAGACTGCAACAGAGGCTTGTTAAATGGTTATGTTATAAATCATCTGTTATTTACCACAGGAGAGACTATACTAACTTGTGTAGGGAATACAACATGCCGCCACTGGTGGACAGACGGACAACCTCAGACTTGGTGTTCCTTCATAAAATTGTACAGTGTGAGATTGACAGTCCTGAACTGTTGGAACTTGTTAGTTTCAACGTTCCAGTTAGACGATCTCGCAACACTAAGCTCTTCTATCCACCCAAGTCAAGAAAAAATACATTCAAATACTCTCCGTTAGTCAGAATTCAAGAAACCTACAACAGCCTCAATTATTCAAATACTCCTCTAAACTTGGATCTCTTTTCAAGTACACCTTTTAATACCAAACGAAAATGTCGTATCGCACTGAACAGTAAGTAATCTTAGAGCACATATTTGACTGAAACCAATAAATCAATTCACCAAATTACATTTAGAGTCAGTTCTCATGTATTAATTTTATACTTTGCCTACCTACAATTATTGTGTTTAATTGTTTATTGCTAATTAAATTTGTTTCTGAGCGCAGCCAATTTTCAACTTGTTACTATAGTCTCAATTGTACACTATCTTTAGTATAATTCTCACTTTCTGTATTATTGTCATTATGTTATCATTTGTTGTTGTAATCAAAACTCTATTCTAGCTTCACTAGATAGATAGGTATTCAAACGGAAAATTTGTATGTAGTTTATATAGTGAAGTGAAAACAAGTTAGTGATGTAGTATAGGCGCTCCACGCTAAGAAAGCAGATGCGCGCGCTTTCGACGGGCCAATCAGCGATCGTTATTTTAAATTGGAGCCTGCTGAATGGCTACAATTCACCCGTTAAAAGCGCGCGCAAGTCCTTTCTTAGCGTGGAGCGCCTATATAATTGTAAAAATATGTGTTGTAGCATTAATATATTCAAATTATGTAAAAGTTTGCTCTATTGTATCTAATGTTCTCTGGAATGTAAATTCTGCATTAGATAAATAAAGAATAATAAATAAATAAATGAGTGATGATGATCGAAGAACTTAATTTAATGAATAAGTGAATGAAAAAGGGAATAAATGAATGAGTGAATGAAAAATGAATAAATGAATAATGAAAAATTAATTTAATAAATGATGAATGAATGTGGAATAAATGAATAAGATGACCCAAAAACATATGGCACTGGTATACCTCAAATTTGAAATAGCAAATGATTTTTTCCCGATTTTTTTTAATGAGGGTGTACGTAGTATTAAACTGTTTGTTCTATAAAAAACTGGTTCACAGAGGGGTCAAACACACAATCTCTTTATTGAAAAGAGCAAGTTAAAGAGACGTAAAAAATATAAAAAGGATTTGATAGCAAAAAGGTCCCGGTGCAGAGGTTTTCGAATGAAAGTTGCAATTATGTCGGGAAGTTTAAGCCCTGAAATTTCCCCCATCTTTAAACCGCCTTCTTTCGGGGGGTTGTGTCCCGTCCCATTAAAGCGCTGTTTGTTGGGCCTGTTAAAAAAAGGCGATACAAAGATTTCTCTAACTATAGACCTATTTCTTTTTGCCGTCAATGAGAAAAAAAGGGGAAGGGTACGGGGCAGATTTTCTAATTTAAATACCAAATGATTTTAAAATAATTGATCAAAAAATATGGGTCCCAAAAAAAGGGAAAAGACAGGAACTGCTTGACGACTTCGCAGATATTGGAAGGGGGCTTAAAACAAAAACCCTTTAATGATTAACAATTTTATAGATTTCACAAAGTTTTCGATACGTTTTCCCCAAAACGATTATTGCATGTTTGGATATGGGGGAATATCGGGGCCATATTGATGGTTTCAAGATTACTTTCAAACAATGCGGGTTTTAAAGAAATAATGTTCTAAGAAAAAAAATTTTTGAAATCACTCAGGATTCCCCACAGGGATCTATTGGGCCCTTTGTTTTACCTCTTTTATTGAATGACATTTTAAAGGAAGTAAGAATTGCTTTGTATTTTGTACGCTGAGATCAGCGCGGGTGTATTCAAAAAAATCAGAAATTCTAAAAGTTTTTGCAGCGTGATTTTAAAATTTTTGAGATGGGCTCACGATAATGGCTAACAATTTTTAAAAAAACCAAAGTGATCTAAACACACCCCCTTTATGCCCCCATCAGAAAATGAAATTGTGTTTCTGAAAACGCTGTTGCATGCAAATCATAGGGGGGGATTACGTAAATAAATGATAATTTTTGTGAAAAGATACCTAGAAAACGTAACAAAAATTTTACGTATTTAGGGGTCATTAGATCACAATTTAAAAAGGATTTTTTATTGAAAAATTATGTAATCGGCTAAGTAGCTTGTTAGTATTAAAACTCTAAAAAATATGTAAAGGGGGGGGTTTTTTAAAATTGTCTATCACGCTCGTGGGTCTTAATTAGGTAGCTTACTAGCAGGGGTGACATCCGGTACATATGTGCAAGATATTTTTAACTTTCAGAAGCGTTTTTTTAAGATCATTTCCTCAAAGTATATAAAAATTTGGTAATGTGGTTTAATGTTGAAAAGAAACAGATTATAGATACTAACGAATAACTTTTTTGACAAAGATTATTAGGTGACGCAACTACATACGATAAAAGAAATAGAGATAGTTTTTTAATCCCGGGCAACCATTTACAAAATTTATGGAATCAGGAAAGAAAAACTATTGTACCTAAAATTAAATACCTTACCTGAAAATTTTAAAAATCTTTAAAAATTATGAATGGGGTGAAGAGGAAAAAAAAAAATGGATTATAAAAAGGGAATAAATTTATTCTTGATTTGCCCTTTTTTTTTTTTGAATTTATGATTTCTTTGGTGGGGTGGTTTTTAGTCAACGGATTAAAAGGAAAAATACAAGAACAATTGGGGGTTTTGGTAGAGGGCTAAATTTTGGATTGTATACTCGAACAACTTTATAAGAAAATTGCCTGGGGAAAGCCATAAAAAAAACCCATGGGTTTAAAGGGGTGGAAGGGGGAAAAAAAATGCATTTTCAAATAAAAAAAAATTAAAAAAATAAAAACAAAATTTGACCCTAAGATTACAAAATTAACAATTTAGATAAGTCCAAATTTTAATAAAAAAAAATATATATCACCATATATGTAATATAACCAGATTTTTACCCTTTTTCTTTTTTTCACAAATTTACCCCTGTGCGGGGGATTACCTACCGTTCGGGTTAAGTGATAGGGCCGTGAATTTTTTCTAAAAAAATCAGAAGAATGATCTCAAAAAATTTGGCCCCAGGAGCCCTCAAAAAAGTTTGCTTGCTTTTAGGGGAAAGGGGGGGTGACTAAAAAAGGGTTTAAAAACCCCCCAAAAAAAAGAAAAACGTATTCAAATATTATATTTACAAGCCATATTAAGTGTATTGTAGATTAAGGGCTAAACTTTTAATTTTTAAAAAAATTTAAAATTTCACCATAATTTTAAATCTGGTCAATTTTTGCGCCCCTTTTCCCATTTTTAAAATTTCCTCAATTAACAAAGTGTATCGTGCGAACCTTTTTTGTCACAAATTCCCTAATTAGAATTAGGGCGAAAACAAGTTTTGTGATGCTTTGGGTACATTTTTACTCAAAGGACTTTGATCTCTTTTTCAAATCACTCAATTTTTAAAGAAAGTGTATCGGTGACCATCGTTTTGTTTTAAAATTTGCCAATGAAGAAAAAAATAAAAAAAGTTTTTTTTTCACCTTTGGTCAGTTTCCCCTCAATGGGGCTTTTACCCCATTTTAACAAGTTCACTCAATTTAAAAGAAAATGTTCGTGTGACCAATTTGTTTTGTTCAAAATTTGCCTATTATAAGAAAAAATTTTAAAAAAAGTTTTTAACACCTTAGGCATTTCACTCAATGGACTTTGACCCCATTTTCAAAAGTATGTATGACAAAGTGTAGACAAAATTTTTTTCGTCCTAATTTGTATTATTAGGGTAATTTGGACAAAACAGTCTTTACTGATAGACTTTCGTTAATATTAGTAAATTTTTAAAAAGGGGGCAAAGGGCCCTTGAGTGAAAATGTACCTAAGGTGTTTTAAAAAATTTTTTTTATAATTTCTTTTTAAAAGGCTAATTTTGAACAAAACGAGTGGGCACACGACACACTTTCTTAAAATTGAGTGACTTTTTAAAATGGGGTCAAAGTCCATTTAGTGAACTGTACCTTAGGTTTAAAAACTTTTTTTTTTCCTTTTTTTTACTATTGGGATAATTTTAAAAAAACGATGGTCACACGATCACTTTGTTAAAATTTAGTGAATTTTTTAAAATGAGATCAAATCCATTGAGTAAAATTACCCAAAACCCCTACAAAATTTTGTTTTTGTCCCAATTTGTAATATTTTGGGGAATTGTGACAAAAAAATGGTCGCACATACACTTTTGTAATTTTTAGGAAATTTATGAAAATGGGAAAAGGGGCGATAATTTTATAGATTTTCATAATGGTCAAATTTTAAATTTTTTTAAATTTAAAAATTTTGACCTTAAAACTATAAACCATTAATATGGCGTTGTAAATAATTTTTAATACATTTCTTTTTTTTAGTTTATCAAACCCCTTTATACCCCCCTCTTTCTCCTTTAAACAAGCAACTTTTTGAGGGCTCCTCGGGCCAAATTTTTTTAGATCATTTTTCTGGTGTTTTAACAAAATTTACAGCCCTTCACTTAACCGTAACTGGTAGGCTAATCCTCCCAGCACAGTGGGTATTTGTGAAAAAAGACAAGGGTGCAAAATCTGTTATATAAATATATGGTGATATATATTTTATTAAATTTGGACTTTACTACAATATGTATAATTTTGTATCTGATCAAATTAGTTGATTTTTGATTTTTTATATTGAAAAATCATTTTTCACCCCCTTCCCCCCCTTAACCGGATGGATTTTTCATGGCTCCTCGAGCAATTTCTTAAATGTTGTTCTGAGTTATTACAGTTCAAATGTACCCTCTACCACAAAACCCCAATTGTTAGGTAATCCGCCTAGCTATATATGGTATTTTAATGTTTCTTATATTGTATACTATTGTGTTACTCTTAGTTTTAGAATTTTTCATTTTTTGTTGTCTGAATTATTGTATCACGACAAAATGAGAGTCAGAGATATTGTTTATATATGTTTTGTTGTTAAAGAGACTCTGCAGACAAGCTACGTAAGTAGTTTTGCGGGGTCTGAAATTGTTGTATTTTGTATTTTTTCCAAATAAAGAACAATTCAAAAAAAAAACTACAACTACAACTACTACTACTACTACTACTACAACTACTACTACTACTACTACTACTACTACTACTACTACTACTACTACTACTACTACTACTACTACTACTACTACTACTACTACTACTACTACTACTACTACTACTACTACTACTACTACTACTACTACTACTACTACATCACTACTACTACTACTACTACTACTACTACTACTACTACTACTACTACTAACTGCCGCCGGCGCAAAAAAGAAAGATGAAAAAAAATGTTGGATGACACCTTGTCTATTAGTGAGCATTAAAGAGAGGGATACTCTATTAGGAAGTGGAAAAATTGTAAGCACGCCGCTATCAAATCAATGTATAAGATGAGTACAAATCTGCGCGTAACATGGTAACTAAACAGATAGGTTTGGCTAAATTAAATTTCTATAAAGACCAAATATATAATTCGAGAAATAATCTGAAAGAAACTTGGCAAACAATTAATGGAATCTTGGTAAAAAGAAAAAACTTTCTGTAGATGAAGTAATTCATAACCATTTAGGGAAACAAAACAGTGACAAGGTGTAGCTGATACTTTTGCGGAATCATTTGTGAGAGAAGTGAAGGAGATTCAACACGAGTGTGGCATTCGTACTAGCCGTTACGTTAAAAAAACGTGGAATGCCAATCCTTTTTTATGCCCCCCGTAAGTGAAACACGAATACAATCAATTATAGAGAATATGGATGATAATAAACAGCCAGGCTGGGACGGTATCAGAGTTTCAGGATTTAAAATTTTTGAAATATGAGATTAGCCCAGTTTTAGCCAAACTAATAAATTATCGATTGAGTCAGGAACCGTCCCCTCAAACTTAAAGATATCAGTAGTTCGTCCTATCTATAAGAAGGGTGATCATATGTCATATTCCAATTATAGACCAATAGCACTCCTCTCTGTTATAGAGAAAATCTTGGAGCGCTGTGTAGCCGACAATTTGTCTGCCTATCTGGAAAAATTTAATATCATTGATAAATTGCAATATGGTTTCCAAAAAGGTAAATGCACAGTGACTTGCTTGTAAAATTCTCAGACTTCGTTAACACTAAATTAAACGATAACATGCATGTAGTTGCCCTATTTGTAGATTTTTCGAAAGCATTCGATACATTAAACCACAGTACATTAGTGGATATGCTTGAAAATGTTGGTATTAGAGGTCAAACCTTAAAATGGTTCACTAGTTTTTTAACAGATCGGAAACTCACAGTAAAAATAGGAGAATGCTTTCAGTGAATATAGAGAGGTTGCGACTGGAGTACCGCAAGGCTCTATCTTGGGGCCAATTTTGTACCTGATTTATGTTAACAATATGACTAATGTGTAAAACACTGTACTGTGTTCATGTATGCTGACGATACTGTTTGTTATTTGCTCATAAGAACTTAAAAATGGCCGAATCTACTTTGCAGCGGGATTTTACTCAATTATTAATGTGGACGCACGATTATGATCTCGTTATTAATGCTGACAAAACCAAGATTCTACATATGTGCTCACCTCTGAATCAGAAGAGGCATCAACCTCTTAAAATAATATCCATTCTTATGAGTGTTTGCATGATATCGTAAATGGAAAAAACTGTGTACGGTGTAGTGTTGAAATTGAGTCTGTTGACAGCCATGTCTATTTAGGTATCTTAATTGATAGATTCATGTCGTGGAGGCCGCATATTATCTCCTTATGCAAGCGTTTAAGATCCTGTGCATTTCAATTATTCAAATTAAAGTTGGTACTTCCGTTTAAACTTTTAAGGTCAGTTTACACTGCGACTCGCCGAATCAATCATCTCTTATGGCCTCTTGGCCTGGGGCTTTGCAAATTTAATAACCAACCTTCAAAACACAATGATTAGAACTATGACACCATGCTTTTTAAAAAGAAATCCAAGATATAACAGCATACAAATGAAATATCACTTTTGCAATGTACTGCCTGTATCATACCATTTAAGTTTAGATTTATTTTAAAATTTTATTTCAATAGACAATATGAAGCAAACGAAAATACGGGGATTACGCGGTCGAAATCAAGAGGGAATTACTTTTTGCCTAAATTCAATAACAAATATGGAAACGAACACTTTTTATTTGACACCTGCTATTTTCACAGCCTACCTGGTCATCTGCGCAATCTAGAAAAGATCTCAGCCATTAAATCTGAATTAAAGTTTTATTTGCTCGATTGTTTATGTGCAGTCTACAACACCTAATCATTCATCTCAATACCCAATTTGCTTTTAATTTTAAATTTTTATTGCAGATGTTCAATTTACTATTTTTTCATAATGTATCCTGTTTGTTTGCTTTAAGATTTGATTACGAATGACAAGTCTGTTTGTTTTTTGTTTGTTTTTGGAGGAGTCTTTAAATATTTAGATACTTGGTGCAAGTATTTAAATTTATTCATCTAATACTGTGTTGTTTTTGTGTTACCTTAAGTATAATATTTTTATATTCAATATTCAAGTTTTTTTTTTTTTTTTTTAGTTTTGTTATACAGGACGGTGTTCCACTGAGTTTGTTCTATTTTTCTTTGTTATTGTTGTAATAACTTCGCACAACACCGTAGTTGTATGAAATGTACACATTGTCGTGGTTTAAACCACAGACAAGCCTTATTTTAAGGCTTTGTGGACCGAAGCATATAAAAAATGTACACATATGTAATTAATAAATTAATAAAAAAAAAAAAAAACTACTACTACTACTACTACTACTACTACTACTACTACTACTACTACTACTACTACTACTACTACTACTACTACTACTACTACTACTACTACTACTACTACTACTACTACTACTACTACTACTACTACTACTACTACTACTACTACTACTACTACTACTACTACTACTACTACTACTACTACTACTACTACTACTACTAAGGAAAAAAACTTAGGAAAAACTAACATAATGTGCATTCATGCGCCCCCCAAAACCCAAGTGAAAGTTGAGATTAATTTTACAAATGGCCCCACCGGCCCTTGGTTAAAACAAAGGGTTTTTCTACCCGTCGGGAAATTCTAAAATTCAAAGTTTACAAAACCGCCACTGTGTTTTTGTCCGTCAATTGGGCCATGTTAAAAAATACCAATACTTTTGGGGGTGTTTGGTTAAAAGAAAAACCTTTTTTTTTTTAAATTAAAACCGTTGGCAAAAATTTTGCCCAAAAATTCGATATCGTCTTTTTATAAATTTTTTTAAAAACGGGAACCTTTAGTCAGGAAACAAAGTTTGGTTTATATAAAAAAAACCGTGCGATTTTTTGTGATGAAAGAAGCGACCTATACAGTTTCCCCTTTAGGACACCTCAAAGATTTTAAAAAATTTGTTGGGAATCTCCCCAATCTCTTGAGCCCCTTCAAAAGACCTATCAAAATTATGTAAATAAATAAATGAAAAAAAATAATTAAAAGTTAATTTTTCAAATCATTTTGGGGGGGGGAAAGCTTTATGATTTATTTGACAAAGTTAAGGGGTTCCCTTTCTTTAATAATTTTATAAAAGTGGAAAAAAGTTTAAAACCAAAGTTCCCAAAAAATGAAATTTTAAAACACAGTAATAATTTTTTTAAAAAAAATTAAAAAACAAAACTAAAAAAATAATTAAATTTTTGAAGAATGCCCCAAAAAGCCAAAATGCGAAATGTGTTTTTATTTTTTTTTACAAAGATTAAATTTTGTAAAGCCAATATTAAAATTACTGATAACAAAGAATTTTTTTATCATAAAAAATAACCAAAAAAAAATGACAACCCCAAAAAATGGTAATATTCAAATGCTTTGTTTTCGCAGGCCGAAAATTTATAGAAAAAAATAATTTTTTGATGTTATTTCTTTAAATACCCAAATTTTTAAGGGAAAATGAGCCAGGGAAATGGGGATAATTATTTTAAAAAGTACAAAAAAAAAACCGGGCGACAAAATTAAAAAAATACTCAACAAAATTTTTTTAATTTTTTTTGGGGAAAAGGTTTTTTTGAAACTTTTGTTGCTGAGCGCATTTAGAAAGGAAAAAAACCAAAACCCCTTTTGGGTCCAATGAAAAAAAGTAAAATTGCAGATATTAAGATCTGGGAAAAAAAAATTAAAAATTGGTTTAAATGGGGGGTAAATACAAAATTTATAAAAAAAAGAAGACAGAAAACCCGTTTGCCCGTATGTTATTAGTTACCAAATCCCGACCCGGGAAAAAAACATCGAAAAAAGCTATAGGGAAACCAAAAAAACTATCAGTTGTACCAAGGGTCTCTGTTGCTGCTGATGGCACAAAAGGGAAAAGTCCCTCAAAAAAAAATCTTAAAGGTATCCTGGAAAAAAATAAACCCTTTTGGTGAAGATACCCTTTTCCTGAGGGCCCAAAAGAAAAAGCAATTGGCCCGCAAACAAGGAATACAAAAAAGCCAATTAAACAGTGGTGGATTTGGGTTGGACTTGTTGATGGGAGGGAGAACTCCAATTTTGGTTTCAAAACCCGAAAAGCAAATTAAAAATGTAGTCAGCTAAACGAATCATTTTGCAGAAAATGTTTGCTAATGAAATACATCCCTATGGGTGAACTGCAAAGTTTGTTTTTTTTACCGATAGACGTTTGGGTAACCCTCTGAAGACAGCAAAAACGGGGGAAAAAAGACAAGGGCATAACCCCTTGGTAGCTGACCAAAATCACAGGGTACAAAAAAAATAGCAAAAAATTTAAAAATGAAGAGTATTTTATCTCATGTGAAAAAATAAAATGGAACCCGGCCCAAAAATTACAAGTCAAAGAAGATTCTGGAAAAAAATCACTTTCCATGGTAAAAAAAGTTGTTGAAGCACGGGGATGTGGGGGTAAAGCAACACACAGGGAGTGATCCATCTTCAGAGTAATCAGGAAAAGCTAATACTAAGCCTTTTTGCTTCACGCAACTGAAGAAACGAAAAAGGGTGCGTCTAGAATCCAAAATTCACTCACCAGACACTGAGGGTTTTTGGGTTTGCCTTCGAAGGTACCCCCGAAATTATGCGCGGACACGAAAATTCGTTTTTGGAAAATGGAGAGTTTAGCCTATTCCTCTCAAGCCCCCATTTGGGAAAAACCCCTCGGAAACCCGAAAAAATCTCTTTCCCTTGCCTGGTCTAAAATGCTTTTAAAGTGGGGGCAAAACAAAACAGGAAGGGTTTTTTCAGGCAAAAGGGAAAAATAAGTTTTCTGGAAAAGCTTTTTAAAAATGCCAAATGATAAATGTTTTTGTGCAAATTGCAAACCCCCAGGGAATGATTTAAATAAAAAGAAAAACAAGGCCGACAGAACAACGAACCCGGGAAAAAAAAAAAAAAAAACCCAAAAACCCAAAAAAAAAAAAAAAACCCAAACAGATCCCCCCCTTAATGCCTTCCACGCTTTTTTCCTCTCAAAAGGTTAAAATTAAAATTTTGGTTTTAACCCACAGCCCAAAAAAATAACCCCTCCACCCGGGGGAAAAATTTTTGATTGGGAAAAAAAGGAATTAATTTTTTTTAATGAAAAAACCAATTCCCACCCAAAGGGTTTAAAAAGGGGGGGTTTTTGGGTTTGGGAAAGGGGGGTGGATGCCTACTTCCAGATGCCCGGGAGGAAAATTCAAGCTGTTGCCCAAAACAGGGTTTTTCGTTGTGACTGTGTTTTTCCCGTAAGTCTGAAAGTGAAAAAAAATGAAAGTGAAAAACATGGAGAAATTTAAGAACTTGAGACGAAAGAGCTGGGAGGAAAGAGACGGGGTATATAATCACCAAATTTAAATGAGAAAAACAAAATAAATCGAAAAATTTTAAGTTATCTACTGTAATTGTTTTAAGTTTAAATTTTGGCAAAATTTTTTTGTTGCAAAAATTTTACATCATGTTTTCGAAAAATTTGGTTTTTGAAATTTGATAATATTTTCGTTGTTTGGTTTTTTTTATTTCGTAATATATTATAACCCATTATTAAGAAAAGCATAAGAAATCCATTTGCGTCGCGAATAATTTATCACCTACCCCTAAACGTTATTAAAAATAGATTTTTGGATTTAAAGTTCATTAAGTGAAAATTGTACCCGTACACCGTTATCAAATTTTGTTTTTTATTATTAACAAAATTTTTTAAAATTAAAAAAATTATTTTTTTTTTTTTTTTTGGGGAAAAAAATTGGGGGGAAAAAAAATTGGAAAAAAAAAGTTTTTAATAATAAACCCTTTTATCCCTAACTAAAAAGACTCAAAAAAAAAGTTAATAATTCCCATATTTTTTGGAGCTTTTGCCAAAACTAAAAAAATTTAAAATTTAAGTCATTTTTGGGTTTAGGTTTTGTTTTTTAAAATTCCCCAAAAAATTTACCAATTTGGGGTTTCTTGTTTCGGTCATGTTATATTGAATATTTCATAAGGGTAAAATTTTTTTGGGCCATAAATTATGGAATACACTTCTTTCACTAAAAGTCCCCAATTTTTTTTTTTTCCCCCATTTTTTTTTTGTTGAATTGGGTTTTATTTAAAAATAATAATATTTTTTCCTTTTGCTTATTTTTGTAATTTCATTATTTGTATTTAAAAATTTACACATTTTTAAACCCTAAAAATTTTAAATTTTTAAGGACATTAAACTGTGTCAAAAAAAAAGTTTTTAACTTCAAAAAAAAAGTGATTTTTGAATGAAAATTTTGTAAATTTTTTCTTAAATTTTAATTTTTAAAACCCTTTTATAGCGGAAAATATTTCCCAGGGAGGTTTCCCAGAATTTCCCCAAAATTTTAATTTTTCTTATTCTTTTTAGGGGGTCCTGAAAAGAACTGTATAGGTGGTTTGCTTTCAAACACAAAAAAATCGCCACGGCTTTTGGTTTAAGCCCTGACTACTTTTTCCTCTTAATATTTTTTAAACAATATTTGTCCCCTAAAAGGAATTGCTTGGAGATCCGGCGGGCTCGAATCAAAACCTGTCTACTCTGGAAAATAAAGCAAAAAATTTTAAATTTTGCCCCTCTTTGTTTTTTAACAAATGTTGTTAAAAAAAATTTTAAAACTATTTAAAAATTTACAAAATAAATTGGGGAAAAATTCTGCCCGGGGGCCAAGGGAAGGGATTTTTATTATTTTTTGGGCAAATGAGCGCAAACGAAAGTAGTCTTCAACGCCCGGGCGAAAAAATCGGGACTCACTGTGAAAGCTTTTGACTCTTTTGTCAGATTAAACCCAACGGCCGAACGGTGAGCCCAAATTTTGGGTGAAATTTTTAAACATAAAAATCCGTTACCAGGTTTTAAATGAGAAATGCCCAAAAAAATGATCCCAAACCCTTGCGGGGTTTTAAAAATACAATAAATTTAAAAAACTTATGAATTTAAATCTAGATTTGCAAATTTTTTACATTTTGCTATACGTTAGAAAAACCCCCTTTGCCAAGGTTTTTATAAAATTAAAACAAGATTTCGGGGGGTAAAAAACACCCAAATTGGGGCTATCACCAGTTGTTTTGATTTTTTTTTCTTAAATGTCAAAGTCAGGTGCTAGGCGTACGCTTCGGTAGGCCTGTTAGGACATTGGCCAAGAGATGGCTCGCGCCTAAAACGAACTCCATTTCTAAAACGTCAGCTGGTCTGGTAAGTAGAGTATTACTCCTCGAAACTAGAGGCGAGCTCTGGTAGTCGTCGTCCGGGACCTCCCCTCCTTCACTGACGACCTCCCCAACGACGACGACCATAACAACACTAACGATGAAAAAGACGATGACGCCCACGACGTGAGAACCCCTCTTTCCTTTCCCCTACCCGTAGGATTTGATTTGCATGGGGTTTTCCATCCTATATCCCCTAGGCTAGAGTGGGATTACGAACCTGGCGGTTAGTACGAAGAGGGCGACAACGACTACACGATTGGTTGACGCTCTCGGAAACCATACTAGAAAAACGCCAAAGTCGTTGTTAGACGAGTGAGCAAGCCATGTGTTGAGAATCGGTAAATTAGGAAAAACACCAAAGTCGTTATTAGACGAGTGAGCAAGCCAGTGTTGAGTACTCGGTAATATTTAAAATAGCCCATTATGAGTATAAATGAGAGGGGTTTGAGATTAGTTGTTTTAGGGTGCGTCAACACTGTAAGGTCTAATGCGCCACTCTAGCCCAATAGACTGTGGAGGAAATGCCCATGCTAGCTAGATTCAGTCTTAGGGTTTGGGGAGGAAAGGGATGTTTCCGGGTACTCAACACATGGCTCACTCACTCGTCTAACATTAACAACGACTTTTGGCGTTTCCCTAGTATTATTAAACACCTATTCAATATCAAGTTCTGAAAAGATAAAAGTACGTACCATACACGGAGTGGAAATGATTGTATGTATGTGGTTCCACGTGTGTACACTAACAACAGTTTGCGTTGCAACATTATGCTGTACCGGCGTTATGCAATGAATTTCCTAAAAATGTCAAAAACGTTCAATCCTTTGCAAAATTAAAATAAAGTTTAAAAGATTACGTATTTAAAAAAATTTGGGAAAATAAAAAAGGGACCGTTAAAAAAATGCAATATAGGCGAATTGTGGTTGTGCGTGTTTGTGGTGCTCGAACTGTCATCATGTTTAAATGCAAAATGTGCTATTGTGGTGATGTTTTGATCGATGTTTAGACCATGTTTTTTTGGTTTTTTGGTGTGGTGGAATTGGTCTTTAAAAAAAGCTTTATCAAAGCCTTGCAGCTGTTTCTTTTTTTAAAGGGTGTGTTAGACACACATAACAAAAACTTGTAGAAATACAGCCAAACCTTACACACTCAAAAGAAATGAGATCTAAAAAAGGGCCAAGTACATCTACCCTTCCACATAAACGTCAGTGTCCATAACAGCATCCTCGAAAAGCTTGGCAAAATAGAATTTGGGGATTATTAATTTAACGAATAGTTTATCCAAGTTCTTTTTTCTAAAATTTAAATTTTAAAAGTAATAACATGCAAATTCTATTTTGCAAGCTTTTTTGAG
>JAMZAV010010706.1:0-20288 GCA_024449915.1 Sweltsa coloradensis
GTCGGAAACTAGCGCGGAATGTTAAAAGTATTTCAAATGTTGCAATGGATGTACACACTTAAAATAATTTTGTGTTTTATTTATTTGAGTCTGAGATTTCAACAATATTGATGTTTAATTAACTATTTATCATCAAATATCTGAAGTGAGAAAGGTCGGCCATTTTGAATTATTCGATTCCGGGGGTTAGATCTTTACCCCAAAAAATAGCAGAGGTTAATTTGGAGGTTAAACTAACCCCAAAACTGCCTAACCTCCTTTTGTGAATACCGAAACGGGGGTTAGCTCGGCTAACCTCCAAATTTAACCTCGATTTTTTTTAACCCGCTTGTGAATCCGGGCCCAGGTGTGTTAAACATGACATAATTCTCAAGGATTTGAAAGTAACAAAATCCCACTGGAAGGCAATGCATGGATGTGAGCCCTTGGTAGCAGAATCTGATAGCGACAATGAAGTGCATCCAGTTGTTGGCTCTCCCATTCTTCCCCCAACACAAAATGTACGGACACTAAGAAATAGAGATGTAACACTCACCATGTCCCCAGTGAGATGCGTAAATATACCCCCTGCCATCGGGAGAAACGTGACACGGGGTCCCCCAATCATGAAAGTAGCTTTGTTTCAGTTCAAACAAGCATAAATGAAGATGTCAACGAAAGTTTTAATTGGGGTAACGACTGTTCTCCGCCAGGCACATATGACCCTCTTGTAGAGGCGCGCCAAGCTAACGTAGTTGCTTATATTAACAGGCGGAAGCAAAGACGGACAATGAGTCATCAAAGAATCCTCCGGCCTCTATATGTCATGCTGCAAGAATAGGAGATATCAACAGCAATTCCTCTGATCATATCGATTCAGAATATAATGACACAACTCCAATTAATAGTCAAATAACTGATTCGGATTCACTAAACATGCGAGTTCTCCCGTGTCAGAACAAAACAGACCAATTAATGAAGTCATAAATCGCCCTATACTACAGGATTCATCTTACACAAATCAATCACCCAACTCAAGATAATATTGTCAAGCCTATTAATGATAATAATGCGGATGTGACCCCAGAAAGCAGATCTGCAAGGTGGATGGATAAGTCGACTAGAAAGAGCGTACGAGGAAGGATGGGACCAATTTGAAGAGGAGATGGCAGAGGTTACTGCAGAAATACAATCCCTTGCAGACGAGAAGAAGGATAATATGAGAGGTACGCCACCACCAGGTCGTCATCGGCAACCTGGAAATCGTGGTAACAACCGTGGAAAGTCGCGGTCTGATGCAGGTGGAAAGCGGGGTAATGGTGTTCCAGAAAGGCGAAACGAGCGGCACATCCGCAACCCTAGTCCTGATCAAAATGCAGACGACACCATCGATGGGCGACAGGGAGCTGCCCCCCAAGAGCAACAAGGTCAGCAGTTCAATGGTAATGATGCAAGTCGGTTGCAAAAGCTGTACCGGGTGAGTAAAAAACAAGCATTTGAGGAAATAATGCAAGGTTCTTCACCATTCTGTAGCGTAGACAAAAACAAGGTGGAAGATTACTTTAAAGACTCGTTCAATAATCCTGACTATAAACTGGACACCACCCCCCAACATAATTCCAAATTTGCATTCGGAAACTACTGGAGATGATGATATATCCCGCCCTATTACAGCAGGGGAGATAAAATCACGCCTCTTTAGCATGAAAGACTCAGCGCCTGGGCCAGATTTCATAAAATATAGTTTCTTGAAGAAAATAGATAGTGAATGCAACTTATTATGTGCGATCTTTAACATTTGCCTTAAGTCAAACGAATTCCACTGGCATGGAAAAAGTCCAAGAACTGTGCTAATTTACAAGGGAAAGGGTGGTAGGGATGACTTGTCCAATTGGCGACCTCTTACATTAGGATCAACTATGAGCAAACTATATGCAGGAATCCTGGGAGGAAGGCTATCGAACTGGGCATCTAGTAACAACATCATTTCACACCAATGCAAAAAGGGTTCATGGAATTTGAGGGATGCCTAGAGCATAATTTTGTCCTACAATCTATAATTGACAACGCCAGAAGGCACAATAAAGAGGTATATGCAGCTTGGCTTGATCTTTCAAATGCCTTTGGGTCAGTACCACACGAGTATATGAAGGAGGCACAAAGACACTGGGCGTACCTGAAGACGTTCTAGAGATCATAGCTGACATGTACCATGGAAGTGTTACTAGAGTTAGAACAGGTCAAGGCTATACAAATGATATTGAGCTCAAAGCTGGAGTGAAACAAGGGTGCCCGCTAAGCCCAATTCTGTTTAATCTAGCTATTGAGCCAATCATTAGAGCGATTACCAACTTAAGTGATAGTTGTGGGGCTGAAATTCATAGTCAATCGATTTCCATACTGGCCTATGCCGATGACTTTGTTTTAGCAGCTAAAAATGAATTGGCTCTACGACGTCTTTTGAGGGTAGCTGGGGATGCAGCCAAGTGGCAGGACTGACATTTAACCCAAAAAGTGTGCTTCGCTAAGTATCGACTGCAGAAAAAACACGAGATACGCTTCCAACTGTATTCCTCATACAAGGTAGGCCTACTCCAATGAAAGCATTGAACGTGGGGAGGCGTACCAGCATCTGGGCGTTCCTACTGGATTCAGAGTCCAACAAACGCAGTAGCTGAACTGGAGAGGAATGTGTGAAGACCTACACAAAATTGATGTTTCTCCGTTAGCACCCTGGCAGAAGTTAGATGCCGTAAGGACTTTTCTCCTCCCACGGCTTGAGTTTTATAATGCGTGGGGGAGGGATGAGAAAGACTGCCTTTTATAAATTTGACCGCCAAAATGAAGGCGGCCGCGAAACGGTGGCTATCACTCCCTCGACGTGCCAGCGCAGAGGTGGTGTACATGCCCATGGCAGAGGGGGGTGCAGGCCTGTTACCAACTAATGACTCTGTAGATGTGCTGGCGGTAGCCCATCCGTTTCGGCTTCTTACGGCCAGTGATCCACTTTGTAAGGATATTGCGTGGTCCTCACTAAAGGAGGTAGTTAGGAAACGTATTGGTAGAGAACCTACGGTCCACGACTGTTGCCAGTTCCTTTCGGGAAGCATGGTTGGTGATCTGGGAGGTAGAAGTAATGACTTCAGTTCCATTTGGACTAGAGCACGTAATGCTACAAGGAGGCTACAAACACGCATTGGGTGTCAGTGGGGGTAGGCCTACAGTGAGGCAAGAGGAGATAGCCATTACAATAAATATGCCAAATCGGACACCCGATAGGCATACTATACCGCCAAAGGCTCGCGGCTATTTGGCTAACCAACTAAGAAATGGTCTCCGTCACAACTATAAAGAAAGACTTCTTCGAAAGCCAGACCAGGGAAAGGTGTATAGACATTCTAGAAAATCTCAGGCTAGTAACCATTTCATGTCAACTGGGCGATTTACAGGGTTCTGTGACTGGCGGTTGTAGCGGACCCCGTCCCCTACCCCCCGGCACGTGTCTAGGGGAAAATAACTGCTTGCTTGATGATCTACTAATTATTTAAGAGGGTGTTGGGACTGTGCGCCCTTTGTTCACTCGAATGAGTAGGCTTATTAGCCCAGTGACTTTACCCCATCCCTATTGTGTTTAACTTAGGCCTAGTTTACTAGATCGCTTTAAGTCGAGTTGCAAGATTGGTAGTAATAGTATCGATTACGTTTTCGACCTCTGTAGTAGGCCACGCCCAGAAGCAGACGTTCTTCACGGTGCAAGCAGTTACTACAACTCCCGCGTTTTCGAGGCGTCCCTCATCTCTGATCGATCGTACTAAGTAGCCTAGCTTAGTCTTTTGTATTGTGTCTCATATTATTAACTGTAAAGAATAAACGTTTCTATTCATCACCTAAAGTGTTTCATCAGGTTAGGGGCCTAGAACATTTTTATCTGCGCCTAAAAAACGAGGTTTAATTTGGGACACGTACGGGTGAGTACTTTTAATTTCCTGAAAGTAGGCCTAGGCTAGGATAGGCCAGGATCAAGCATGGCTGTTGCAGGTGATAACTCTAAAATGTTGATCACCAAGTTGAATAATGCAAATTATCAACTGTGGAAATTAAAATTAAAGGTAGTATCATGAGAGATGGATTGTGGGATGTAGTCACCCAACCTAAGCCAGACCCAGAGCCCAGTGACTGGGAAAACTGGAATGCAAGGCCATTGCAGCAATATGTCTCATTTCGAAGATGACCAGTTGCTTCATCTCGCTAAACTTGAGACGGCCAAGGAAATGTGGGCCATGCGCAAAGGTTGCATGAGAGATCCACTATTGGCAGCCGACTAATCTAATGGGGAAAATTGTATGGGATGAGGTTTACCCAAGGTACCATGCGGCGCACCTCAACTCCATGCTGGAGGTTGTGGGTCAATTGCGGGGCATGGGAAAGAAGGTCAAAGGGACGACGACCTAGTAGCAGTCATGTTGTGCAGTCTCCCGGAGTCATACTCTACGTTAGTTACAGCCCTTGAAGGAAGAGACGAGAAAGACTTGAACGTGAATAGGGTCTCTGGCAAGTTGCCCGACGAGTACCAGCGCCGTGTCGAGGCGACGCGGGACCATCGCGACAACGAGGTAGCCCTCCAGACAACATATCACAAGAGACAAGGGGGCGGGCACGTACGGCAAGCAGGTCCCAAAAAGGGAGGCAAGTAGGTAAGGAGGAACGGGAATTTTTCTACTGTAAAAAGAAAGGCCCATCTGAAGGCAGACTGCCTCAAGTACAAAACACATCTAGGCAAGGTAAAGGAGAAAGCTAACTGCATGGTACGCACCCAGGATGTTGGCAGCAGTGCAGCACCCCAGCACTCCTTTGCGGTAGGGGAGCAGTATACAAAAGGACCAGGCCGACCGCTGGTATGTGGACTCAGGAGCTACGAGCCACATGACAAGCAACAAAAGGTTCTTTACTGCGTTGCATGATGTAAAGACCCAGGTATATTTGGCAGACAACTCAACGATCTCTGCGGAAGGAACGGTAGCGGGTGGTTGTCGTGCAACACTCCAAACGGTAAGGTGGAACAAGTATACCTCAAGGATGTGCTGTACATTCCGGAACTGGATGGCGGGTTGTTATCGGTTCAATGTGCAACTCGTAGTGGGTACACGGTGACGCTCGAGGATGCCACCTGCCAGATAACTCGCAAGACGGTCGTCATTGAAAACCCGCTGAACTTGACCGGGACATTTTTCAGGCTCAAGTGCAAAACGGGCAACGACGCAGCGTTGTGTGCACGCAGCCAAGTATGAAATGCATCGATGGCCACCGACGCTTAGGTCACCGGGACCCAGCTGCAATTAAGAAGCTGTTCACGGAGGGACTGGCCCTAGGCATACACATTGGCAAATGTAAAGCAAAGGTGGACTGGGGACTGTTGCATGAGAGGGAAGTTAACCCAACTACCATTCCCAACGAGCGAGACAGAGCTACCAAGCCCGGTGAACTGATACATAGTGACGTCTGTGGACCGATGCCGATCACAAACCCCCGAGCGGTCATAGATATATGGAAAACTTTTATCGATGACTACTCACGCTTTACGTTGGGTCCGTCTCCTTAAGTCCAAGGATGAAGCGGCAAATGTTGTAAAGGAATATATCGCTATGGTTCACACTAAGTATGGACATGGGCCCACCATTTTCCGCACAGACAACGGGAAAAAAATACGTCAACAGGGATCTGCAGGATTTCTTCAAGCGTGAGGGGATTCCAGCAACAGTTCACGGTGCCACACACGCCTCAACAAAATGGCGTGGCCGAGCGTAAGAATCGCTCTCTAGTTGAGATGGAAAAATGCATGTTGTTGGATGCAGGACTTCCTGAAAGATTTTGGGGAGAAGCAGTGTGTGCCGCGGCATATTTTCAGAATCGTTTCCCGACCCGGGAAGCGTGGACAAGACACCTTGCGAATTTTTGGGATGGCAATAAGCCCGACTTAAGCCACATCAGAGTTTTGGGTCAAAGTGTATTCCCTTGTCCCAAAACAAAAACGCAAGAAAATGGGATGATAAGGCCATCTTGGGCGTGCTCATAGGCTATGACACCGCCTCCAAAGGTTACCGCCTGTTGGACGTTAACACCAACAAAGTGTGGATAAGTCGTTCCCGTGCGCCATCATCGAGATGGACGAGCAGAAACAATCCACACATCGTTGAAGCAAGTGGTGGAATCAGTCTTCTGCCAGAAGGGGGAAATGGACGGGGACTTCGTCAACATTCTTGGGACGCGGAGGAGGATTCGAAGGAGGCCACCGAGTGACTCAGCAAGAGCCTACAGCGGCAGAAAACAACTGTCAACGACAGCAGATTGTACTCCGCACCACGTCAATCCCCAGAGACCGAATAAAGGAATCCCACCAAGAAAAACTTTCGTATAAAGTAAGAGTGGACCAACCACGTGAGCCATCCTCATGGAAACAAGTCATGGAGCTACCAGAACGCGAAAGAAGAACTGGGTGTTGGCCGCAGAAGAGGAAATGTCAGCTCTTAAAGAACGTGGAGTGTGGGGGATTGCCAAACTCCCTCCAGGCCGCCGGGCAGTCTCAAACCAAGTGGGTATTCAAGACTAAACTAGATGCAAATGGTGACGTCAACACTTACAAAGCGCGGCTAGTGGCGAGAGGATTCTCGCAGCGTTTATGGTGAGGATACGACGAGACGTTTGCGCCAGTAGTCAAGCACGAGACGTGCGCGTGCTGCTCAGCGTGGCGGCTATTCGCCAGTTTCATGTACGGCACCTTGACGTTAAGTCAGCATACCTAAATGGAGATCTGGAAGAGGAGCTTTACATGGAACAACCACCGGGTTTTGAGGAACCAGGGAAGGAGGGACATGGTATTGCGACTAAAGCGCAGTATCTAGGGCTCAAACAATCGGCACGAGCATGGAACAAGAAAGGCCACAGAAGCAAATGGCAAGTCCTTGGTTTCGAGCGCGGAAAGCTGATTTATGTCTCTTCATGAAAAAGGAAAAACCCGGGAGTACCACCTATGTGTGTTGTACGTAGACGACTTACTGGTAGCCCGGGAATCTGAAGGGGTCGTTCAGGGCATTTGTGCGCAGCTAAACGAGCATTTCACGACCAAGGATTTAGGTGAAGTGCTCACTATTTGGGGATCCAGATCGAGCGAGAAACAGACGGTTCGTTCCTTATCCACCAACGAACTAAGATAGTTCAACTTCTAGAAGAGGGAAAAGGACGGGGGTGTGGGGGACGAAGCCTTCTGCCACGCCATGGAAACAAATTATTTGTCTTCCATGGAAGAACCCAGCGTCAAGTTGCCGAATAACACAAAGTATCGACAAGTTATTGGATCACTCCTGTACATAGCTACAGTGTCCAGACCGGGGCATTGCGGTAGCTGTCAGCTTCTTGAGCCCACATGTGGAAGTCACCACAGAACGCGACTGGAAATCGGTGAAACGGGTAATGCGTTACCTGGCTGGGACCCTCGATGCGAAACTGCGCCTGTCTGCAAAGGGGTGAGCTCAAGCTGCAAGGGTACCGTGGACGCTGACTGGGCCGGTGACACCACCGACGAAAATCGACTAGCGGATACATCTTCCTATTGGGTGAGAGCACAGTACGTGGTCGAGTCGCAAGCAGACGATCGTCGCATTGTCGTCCACCGAAGGGGAGAATATGTCGGGCTGCGAATGCCTGTCAAGAGTGTTGTGGTTACCCTCAACTGTGGACGACGTAGGGGTACCAGTACAAGGAGCAACCACGATCTTCGAGGACAACCAAGGCTGTATTCGCTTGATCGAGTCAGATCGGTTGCAGCGCTAGGGACGAAGCACATCGCAGTCAAGCACCATCTCATCCGAGATCTGCGAGAGCGTGGCATCGTGGATGTGCAGTACTGCCCAACCGAACACAGACTGCGGACATGATGACTAAGCCAGTGTCAAGAGAACTATTAAAGCGGTTTGCTTCACAAACCCAGTAGTGTTTAGCGAGTGAAGACGGCGAGAAGGGGTGTTGGACTGTGCGCCCTTTTTTCACTCGAATGAGTAGGCTTATAGCCCAAGTGACTTTAGCCATGCTATTGTGTTTAAACTTAGGCCCCAGTTTACTAGATGCATAAGTCGATGTTTGCAAGATTGGTAGTAAAAGTATCGATTACGTTTCGACCTCTGTAGTAGGCCACGCCCAGAAGCAGACGTTCTTCACGGTGCAAGCAGTTTCTACAACTCCCGCGTTTTCGAGGCGTCCCTCATCTCTGATCGTATAAGTAGCCTAGCTTAGTCTTTTGTATTGGTTCATATTATTAATGTAAAGAATAAACGTTTCTATTCATCACCTAAAAATGTTTCATCAGAGGGTAATGGAGAGGAGACTACTAACAGAATCTTGTTCTCTTTGCTTCCAGGGTGTATGTATTAAGGGTGTGTGGGAATGAGATACTTGCGTACCAAAGCAGTTCCCGGTGTGTGTAAGAGTGTCCGGGAATGAGATACTTGCGTACCAAAGCAGTCCCTGTGTGGTGTGTGTGTGTGTGTCAGAGGATGAGATACTTGCGTACCAAAGCAGTCCCCTGTGTGAGTGTCAGAGGATGAGATACTTTCGTACCAAAGCAGTCCCCTGTGTGAGTGTGTATGTGGAGGTGATATTGTGTAACCTGCCTAGCAATGAGAACGGAAATGAAAAAGGATACCGTGGAAATAAACACTTGAAAACTTGGCACTGAATTTAAACACTTTTTACTATGAGATAAAACACTTTCGAATTTAACACTTTTTTAAAACACTGAAAATTATCAACCCGAACACTAAAAGCTGGCAATATGTACCTTATCCTATGCTAACTGTCTATGTGAAAGACCAAGTCCCTATGTGGGCTCTCTGTGACCTCGAGCTATTTAATACTGAGCTCGAAAAAACAACTCGTACTGGTGACCACCCTGGGCTACTGTGAAGTGTACACTCGTCCGTGTCTTTCACTGCCTGCCCTTGTAGGATGTCCTGCTACCATCGAGGAGCGGGAGCTCCGATAGTGCTGGATGAGAGTCCTTAGTACGAGTCGAGACTGTGGGCTGAAAAGTTCTGGGTTCCCCGGGTACCCCTTGGCCCTCGCTGGCAGCGGCGAGGAGAGCTTGAGCGCCGCTGCCATGGCGAGACCAGTTTGAGTAAGACGACTTCTTCAGGTGGGAGCACCCGGGGAAAATGTGTCCTCCGATGCTGTGCGCGTCTATTTTATAACACTAGCCCCCCTCAAGCAGGAGGGGTGGAAAAGGAGGGGGTAGGTGCACGCATGCGCACTACTAGTTCGTGAAGCGAACGCTGTTGGGAGGGATGAGTTTTACCTCCCGCTCCGAGTAAGGGGAGTGGGGGAAAGGCGCATGCGCGCTACCCTCTCGTGAGCGAGCGTCTTCTGCTAGAGACGGTTTTTAGTTCCATATTGCCAACTGTACAAAATAATATGCCAACACATACAATTTAAATGACATACCTTTCATATGGATTTCTCAAACACCCTTGTCTTTCTTGTCCTAGAGGTGTCTCCCATTAATTAATTATACATTTTACACTTACAAACTAAATAGAACGTAGCTACAATAAACACACAAAATTTCTAGAGACAGCACAGCAGGTGTGTATAGTGCTGCTACCGATAGGGACCTTGGTGATGCGTTAGGCGCCTTGTTCAAACACGGTGGCGCAAGGGCCGGGTCGTTACAAGCTTTGTTACAAAGGCGCGATTAGATACAGTGGGGCTAAATGGTACTCGGAGGTACGGAAATGCTCCTACTAACTGTCGCCGGTGTGACTATGGGCACGAAACTTTACCACATGTTTTGAACTCGTGTCGATATCATACTGCTGCATGGACAGAGAGGCATAATGCTGTGTTGAACAGATTAGTTAAGGCTATTCCGAGGAATCAGGCAAACACAATCCGAGTTAATCAGAAGATTCCAAATTGCGATCTGAGGGAAAGACCTGATCTAGTTATTACGAACATCATAACAAAGAAAGCTTGTATAGTGGACGTTACTGTACCCGCCGAGAACCACGACGACGCCTTGTTAGCTGCTCGAGATTACAAGATCAGGAAGTATACGCCACATGCCGAAGTGCTTAGAAGCCAGGGGTTTGAAACTGTGGTTGAAGCAGTGGTTGTGGGTAGTCTGGGATCGTGGGATACTAGGAATGATCGGGTTGTGAAGATGCTTGGAATTGGAAAAAGGTACTCTACCCTAATGAGAAAGTTGATGGTCAGTGACACTATCCGGTGGAGCAGAGACATTTTTATTGAACATGTAACTGGGCATCGACAATACAACTGATGACGTAAAAGAAAAAAATACTAATTGTATACATATTTTAATTCGTTTTAACAAACGCAGAGATTGCGTGATTTATGGTGTAAAAATAGGATTGACATTACGGTTCATTTTAGACCTATTTTGTTTTGTATGTATATATATTATTGTTACAATTTGAGCGGTGCAAAGGAGTATACATTGTATGCATGTACTTTTTAGTATTATTGTGTGTACCTGATATAGATTATTGTTATTAATTTTAATATGTTAACAACAATTGTCCAATTTTACCGTTTTATGTGTATGCTGGTGGTGCGGTGCAATATGTATGGTGTTTTATGCTTTAAAACAATGTACAATGTATTGTAATAACTTTGTATATTTAGTCAACAACTTCAACTATTATTGATAAATTGTTGGTTGACGCAATGTAATGTGATAGATACTAATAAATGATGATGAAGAAACGCTGAGCCTGGCAATCTCGGCAAAAAATAGTTTCGTGCCCTAGATATCGGTGTGAAGAACACCACTCAACCCGACATTGTTGGAAATGAGTTTTGATTATTATTATTATTATTATTATTATTATTATTATTATTATTATTATTATTATTTTATTATTATTATTAATATTATATTGGATGAGCGTAGCGAGCGAAGCGAAGATTCCATTTCACTACACTGGAGAAAAAAATCGGAAGGTTTTTTTTCTCTCTGTTTGTATTTTTGTGTGTCTGTTAAACACGATTCCGGCTACACCAATACTCCAATTACGATGAAATTTTGTGGAGGCCTTCGAAATCTCTGAACTTAGAATTGCCACGTTTTTGAGCGCAATCGAAAAATTATTTCTCGTGAAAATCGCAATTTTACGATTTTTTCGAATTTTAACAAAATTTCTCCGACTTATAACACCTACATGTTTAATCCGATTGTAATGATTTTTTTCACAGAACCTTTATTTTATGAATTAATATATTCGTGTGAAATTTGCTTTATCCGATTGTAAAGATTTTTCTCAGAATCTTAATTTTATAAATTAATATATACGTGTGTGAAATTTGAGCGCAATCGAAAAATTATTTCCCAAGATAATCGCAATTTTACGATTTATTACGATTTGTAAAATTTCTTCGACTTATAACACCTACATATTATACACTTGATCCGAATGTAATGATTTTTTTCACAGAACCTTAATTTTACAAATTAATTTATTCGTGTGAAATTTGAGCGTAATCAAAAAATTATTTCTCATGAAAATCGCAATTATGGATGAGCGTAGCGAGCGAAGCGAAGATTCCATTTCACTACACTGGAAGAAAAAAATCCAGAAGGTTTTTTTTCTCTCTGTTTGTATTTTTGTGTGTCTGTTAACACGATTCCGGCTAAACCAATCTTCAACTACGATGAAATTTTGTGGAGACCTTCGAAATCTCTGAACTTAGAACTGCTACGTTTTTGAGCGCAATCGGAAAATTATTTCTCATAAAAATCGCAATTTTACGGTTTTTTTCTTTTTTAAAACAGTTCTTATTTGACTTATAACACCTACCTGATTTATCCTACTGTCATGATTTTTCACAGAACCTTAATTTTATGAATTAATATATTCGTGTTAAATTGGAGCGCAATCGAATAATTATTTCTTATGAAAATTGCAATTTTACAATATTTTTCTACTTATAACACCTACATGCTTTATCCGATTATAATGATTTTTCACAGAACCTTAATTTTTTGAATTTATTAAGCGAGTGAAGCGAGCGTTTCCATTTGACTCTGCCGGAAAAATTAGTCACTGGTTTTGTTTTGTTTTTTTTGTTTTTTTTGTTTGTTTGTTTGTTTGTTTTTTTGTTTGTATGTCTCGCGATAACGTTCGAACGGAGGCTCGGATCGAGTTGAAATTTTCACCATCCGCAAGCTTTGTTCTCGATTGAATGCCATTAGTTTTGTGGCAAAATCGTTCAAAAAGTAAATAGTTACATTAAAGTTAATCGAAAGTTTTTTTTTCAAACTTCACGGCGACAAAATCTGAGATAGCCAAATCATTTAGAATGTCCATCCGGTCACGAATATGTTAATTTTATTTTGATCCGATAAGTAGTGTAGATGGAAATTACATTATAACAAAATACGGTTACCATGGCAACGGAAAGTCGTGCAGCTTGTTTTGGCTCATGATAGCGGTCGAAAGGAGGCTCGTATCGAGTTGAAATTATGACCATCCGCAAGCTTCGTTCTCATTGAATGCCATTAGTTGTGTGGCAAAATCGTCCAAAAAGTTACAAAGTTACATTAAAGTTAATCGAAAGTTTTTTTTTTCAAACTTAACGGCGACAAAATCTGAGGTGGCCATATTATTTAGAATGTCCGTCCGGTCACGAATATGTTAATTTGATTTTGATCCGATAAGTAGTGTAGATGGAAATTACATAATAACAAAAGTATCGTTACCATGGCAACGAAAATTCACACTATGCAGTGCCACCTAGAAGTTATCAAAATACTATCGAGGAAGCAGTGTATTATTTGTAACCAAAGAGTTAAAATAGTTTTCCTAAGGAAAACGATGTCAAGGTCTTCTAGATGGCGGTGGATTTTATCCACTAAGTAAAGGTTAACCCACGGGTTTACCCAAATACCTTGGCAATAATAAATAATATTGGAAACATGGCCCCGTGGACAGCAAACGTCGCAAATTTTAAAATTTACAAAAAATGTGCAATGTAGGTCTAGCTATGGCACGTGCTTGCTTATCAACGCGTCCAACATGAGCGTTTCCTAGTATATTCGTACTAGGAAAACGCTTAAGTCCCGCCGCGTTGTTGGATGAGCGTAATTGGTGCATTGAGCTGCCATGTGTTACGCGGATTTTCTGTTTTTTCTGTGCAAAAATCATTACTTAGTCAAAGATTTTTTTTAAATTAAATAAAATTAAATAAAAATTAATTTAATTTTTTTAATTCATCGTAATTTAAAAAAAATAAAAAAATCGTAAAATTGCAATTTTCATAAGAAATAATTATTCGATTGCGCTCAAATTTAACACGAGTACATTAATTCATGAAATTAAGGTTCTGTGAAAAAATCATTACAATAGGATAAAGCATGTAGGTGTTATAAGTCAAAGAATTGTTTTAAAAAAGAAAAAAAACGTAAAATTTCGATTTTCATGAGAATAAATTTTTCGATTACGCTCAAATTTCACACGAATATCTTAATTCATAAAATTAAGGTTCTGTGAAAAAATCATTACAATCGGATAAAGCATGTAGGTGTTAGAGGTCGAAGAAATTTTTTAAAAATCGAAAAAAAATCGTAAAATTGCGTTTTTTATGAGAAAAAATTTCCCGATTGCGCTCAAAAACGTGGCAGTTCTAAGTTCAGAGATTTCGAAGACCTCCATAAAATTTCATCGCAATCGGAGTATCGGTTTAGCCGGAATCGTGTTAACAGACACACAAAAATACAAAAAGAAAAAAAAAAAAAAAAAAAAAAAAAAAAAAAAAAACATTCCGGATTTTTTTCTCCAGTGTAGTGAAATGGAATCTTCGCTTCGCTCGCTACGCTCGCTACGCTCATCCAATGAAATTTGAGCGTCATCAAAAATTTATTTCTCATAAAAATTGCAATTTTACGCTTTTTTTGTTTTTAAAAAATTACGCTCATCCAACAACGCGCCTAAAAAAGCGTTTGCGAAGCTTCCTAGTATTTATTAAGCGAGCGAAGCGAGCGTTTCCATTTGACTCTGCCGGAAAAATTAGTCACTGTTTTTTTTTGTTTTTTTTGTTTGTTTGTTTGTTTGTTTGTTTGTTTTTTGTTTGTATGTCTCGCCATAACGTTCGAACGGAGGCTCGGATCGAGTTGAAATTTTCACCATCCGCAAGCTTCGTTCTCGATTGAATGCCATTAGTTTTGTGGCAAAATCGTTCAAAAAGTTAAAAAGTTACATTAAAGTTAATCGAAAGTTTTTTTTCAAACTAAACGGCGACAAAATCTGAGATAGCCAAATCATTTAGAATGTCCGTCCGGTCACGAATATGTTAATTTTATTTTGATCCGATAAGTATAGTGTAGATGGAAATTGCATTATAACAAAAGTAACGTTGCCATGGCAACGAAAAGACGCGCGAAGTTTCTAATGCACTGCCACCTAGAAGTAATCAAAAAACTTTCGAGGAAGCAGTCTATTATTTGTCAACAAAGAGTTTGAATAGTTTTCCCAAGGAGTCAAGGTCCTCTAGATGGCGGTGGATTTTATCCACAAAGTAAAGGGTTACACCATTGAGTATATAACCATGTTACACACGGGTTTACCCAAATACCTTGGCAATAATAAATAATATTGGAAACATGGCCCTGTGGACAGCGAACGTCGCAAATTTTTAAATTTAAAAAAATGTGCAATGTGGGTGCAAAGCTATAGCACGTGCTCGCTTATCAACGCGTCCAACTGAGCGTTTCGTAGTTATGTAAATGGTGATATTTGCTATCAGCATATTATGATATTATGTTAATTTTTTAAATTTAACATTGCAATCTGTTTAAATCATATATTACACTTATGGTGTCTTTGATTAATCACAAATATGATTTCAAGCAATTATAATGTATATAAAGTTTTAAATCAACTTTATCGACTACTTTTAAAAGTCCTTTGCTACACAAGCTACAATACAATTTAGCAAGCATCATTTGCTATTCCAAGTCACAAGTTGTACGAGATAGGCTTGAAGGAAGGATGACGGTGCCGCACTTTTGGTGAATTCCTCATGAATCAATGGCAACACGTATTTCCGTACCACGCACACGATCAGCAGGATGATGGAGCAAACCAAAGCCTCAAGCTGATCTTCCAATCATGTCATTGTAATTATGATTGATTTAATTAAGCGAGCGAAGCGAGCGTTTCCATTTGACTCTGCCGGAAAAATTAGTCACTGGTTTTGTTTTTTTTTTTTTTTTTTTTTTGTTTGTTTGTTTTGTTTGTTTGTTTGTATGTATGTCTCGCCATAACGTTCGAACAGAGGCTCGGATCGAGTTGAAATTTGACCATCCGCAAGCTTCGTTCCCGATTGAATGCCATTAGTTTTGTGGCAAAATCGTTCAAAAAGTTAAAAAGTTACATTAATGTTAATCGAAAGTTTTTTTTTTAAACTAAACGGCGACAAAATCTGAGGTGGCCAAATCATTAAGAATGTCCGTCCGGTCACGAATATGTTGATTTTATTTTGATCCGAAAAGTAGTGTAGATGGAAATTACATTATAACAAAGTACTGTTACCATGGCAACGGAAAGTCGCGCAGCTTTTAGGGCTCATGATAGCGGTCGAACGGAGGTTCGGATCGAGTTGAAATTTGGACCATCCGCAAGCTTCGATCTGCATTGAATGCCATTAGTTTTGTGGCAAAATCGTTCAAAAAGTTAAAAAGTTACATTAAAGTTAATCGAAAGTTTTTTTTTCAAACTAAACGGCGACAAAATCTGAGGTGGCCAAATCATTTAGAATGTCCGTCCGGTCACGAATATGTTAATTTTATTTTGATCCGATAAGTAGTGTAGATGGAAATTACATTTTAACAAAAGTAACGTTACCATGGCAACGAAAATTCACACGAGAATTCTGGTCACTATGCACTGCCACCTAGAAGAAATCAAAATACTATCGAGGAAGCAGTGTATTATTTGTGATTACCAAAGAGTTAAAATAGTTTTCCCAGAGAAATAATGTCAAGGTCCTCTAGATGGCGGTGGATTTTATCCACAAAGTAAAGGTTTACCCACGGGTTTACCCAAATACCTTGCCAGTAATAAATAATATTGGAAACATGGCCCCGTGGACTGCGAACGTCGCAAATTTTAAAATTAAAAAAAATGTGCAATGTGGGTCTAGCTATAGCACGTGCTCGCTTATCAACGCGTCCAACTGAGCGTTTCCTAGTTATTTTTCATCATGTATTTGTCTTTAAAATAAAAAATTAAATGAATATATTATTATTATTATTATTATTATTATTATTATTATTATTATTATATTATTCATTTTATACGAACTCGGTCAAAACCAGAGCTAACATGTTGTACGGACATACGTCAAATACTTCCATGGGTACCTACATTGCATACATATTATTTAGTTTTTCCTTTAGAGTTTAGAATATTGTTGGCAGATGATGTTTTCTTTCATGCTATGTACGGTCGTGGCCGATTTCTCGTCGCCATCCTAGCATTTTGCTCTTCGGACTAGCTAGGGAAACCACGAAAACCATGTCAGGATGGAAGCTGTATCGGAATCTCGAATTTCTATCTTAGTTTTAGAAATTTACGAACTTCAAACTTCAAATTTCTAGATGAGCTTTAACCAACTACGTAAAAAATAATGGTGTTTTATTGTTCAAAATTATTTTATGCCAAATTTTAAAACGCCCTAACTCATATCAATATAAAGCAATATTTTGTCTGAGGCTCTAAAAATTTATGTTTTTTGTTTGTTCATAATTTTTAAATAATTTTTTATTATTTTATTATTTTATTATTCTATTACCGGGAATTGCATTGTATTGTTGCCTTCTCCTGCTATTGACTGGTAGTCGGTGTCAGGTTTTAATTAATCCTTCCTTTTGGATGAGACGAAGCGAAGACTTCAATTTCACCGACCCCCAAAAAAATTTAGCTCGGTTGTTTTTTTTTGTTTTTTGTTTTTTTTTTTTTTTTTTTGTCTGTTTGTTCGCTCTCTACCGGGCAAACGGCATTATGCGATATTGATGAAAATTTGACACGACCTTCGTTTTCTCTGAACTTAGACTTGCCACGTTTTTGGGTACAATCAAAGAAATATTTCTCATGAATATCGTACTTTTACGATTTTTTTCGATTTTTAGTGCGATATTTTCGTGCCATTTGGGCCAATTCTGACCAAACGGGTGGGGCTACAACGTTCATATTTCACATGGACATTAAGGTAATGGTGATGTATTGCTTTTCTGAAAGAAAAAGTTGAAAAAGTTAGCCAGAATCGAGAGAAATAAAGCTTTTAATATACGTTTTTTGACTTTTTGTGCGATATTTTCGTGCCATTTGGGCCAATTCTGACCAAACGGGTGGGGCTACAACGTTCATATTATACATGGATATTAAGGTTATGGTGATGTAGTACCTTTTGAAAGAAAATGTTGAAAAAGTTAGCCAGACTTCCTAGAAATATAGCTTTTAATGTAAGATTGTTACGTTAAATAATAACAAATTAACAAGAAACAATAGAAACTTGACAACAATCACCTATAATGCGTCGGCAGAAAAAACAAAGCACTTGCAAAAGTAAAGATATCCCACGCAAAACTAAAAACTTTAAAAAGCTCATCCATCAACGCGGCGGGACTTAGCGTTTCTAGTTAGCATAACTTATCAACAGTGACACTGACAGCCAAGTTAGTCACACAAAAACTAACTGGACATGGATTTTTTTAGTCCAAACCATGATCAACTACCATTGATGTTATTTACTACAATTCAGAAATTAAAAAAGTCCGCTCCAGCACATTTCCTGAAATGACCATTTTTCTTGTCCGCCCCTGTGCCTCGAAAATAAATGGTTCGAAATGACGTCCCAATTTTTTCCGTGTAGCCAGTGAAATTCCAGAGAGCACAAGCACCATACACCAAGAAAACCTCGAACGAATATCTGAATTGTTGGATGAGCGAAGCGAAGACTTCAATTTCACTGACCCCCCAAAAAATTAGCTCAGGTGTTTTTTTGTTCGTCTTTTTGTCTTTTTGTTCGCTCTCTACCGGGCAAACGGCATATTATGTGATCTTGATGAAAATTTCAGGGAACCTTCGAAATTTCTGAACTAAGACCTGTATTGTTTTTGGGTAGAATCGAAGAAATATCTCTCATGAATATCGTACCTACTTTTACGATTTTTTTCGATTTTTTGTGCGATATTTTCGTGCCGGTTGGGTCAATTCTGACCAAACGGGTGGGGCTACAACGTTCATATTATACAGGACATTAAGGTTATGGTGATGTAGTACATTTTGAAAGAAAAAGTTGAAAAAGTTAGCCAGAATCTATAGAAATAAAGCTTTTAATATAAGTTTTTTGATTTTTTGTGCGATATTTTCGTGCCGTTTGGGCAAATTCTGACCAAACGGGTGGGACTACAACGTTCATATTATACATGGACATTAAGGTTATTGTGATGTAGTACATTTTGAAAGAAAAAGTTGAAAAAGTTAGCCAGAATCCATAGAAATAAAGCTTTAATAAAGTTTTTTATACGATAAATAATACCAATTGACAGAAACAATAGAAACTTGGCAACAATCACCTACAATGCGTAGGCAACAAAACAAAGCACTTGCAAAAGTAAAGATATCCCACGCAAACTAAAAAACTTTAAAAAAGCTCATCCATCAACGCGGCGGAACTTAAAGCGTTTTCCTAGTGATTAAATAATTCCTGTTCTTGAATTCTATGTTCTTGCCTTATTCCCATTTGTTCTTGTATTATTCCCTTCGTCTTCTGACCATGTGCCCTTCTCTCTCTCTCGCAGGCTAAATGAAGCTTGACCTCTGCCACCCTCTTACTCCCTTTCCTTCTCTCTAATCAGGGTGAACCATAGGCAGCAGCTTTAGTGATTTTTTAAATCCTTTTATATCCTCTTCACCCACTACCCCCCCTATCAGGTTATTCCACTCCACCAACGTTCTGACCATGAACGAGTTCCTTCCAACATCAGTTGTCCATGTCCCTCTCTCATACTTCCACATGTGATCTCTGGCTACATAATTAGCTCTTCTTAGAAGGCTATTCATTTCCCCTCACCCCTCCTGAGCTCTAGTCACCCTATACATTTTACCCAGTCTGTCAATCCTTCGCCTATCCTCAAGCTTCTCCCATCCTCGTTCCCTCATACCCGAGACACTTTCATACGTCCTTCACTCCTTACTACCTGTCCATTTACTACTTCCTCCTTCCAAGTATTGCCCTTTTCACAATTCCCTTCTTGCAGCCCCTTTTCTGTATTGCCTCAATTTTATTAACTTTCCCCTTTCCTATAAGGAAGGACGGTATTTTAGAAGAAATTACAACAAAAATCGCTCTAGGTATTACTTTCACTGAATGAGCGTTCGGGGCCCAAGTTTCGCAATCCCCGGTGGCTTTGGGTTTATAAAGTTGTGAATACCTCGCTGTTGCATCGAAGCTCGCGCGTTGCTGTTGTAACGAAGTCGACTAAAAACCCCGGTCCAATATTGGACCGTGGACCTAAACTCTTTCGATTCATATCTCGATGTCGAAACCAGGTTTCTGTAATGGAAATTTTTGTAAATAAAGTCACCGACGAAACACCGACCGACGGCGGGCGTCTAACGTCGTTTGGTATCGTGCGTTTGTCAGGAAACTTCCCGCAACCCGGGGTGAAACAGCGACGAAGTTCGAACTGGGTAAAGTCGAAGCGCGGATCATTTGCAGTGGTGCCAAACGGCATAAAAACAAAATGCGCTTGACTTAAAATTGACAGTAATACGGTACGATTGTAATGGACAAAATGCTGTTTTCAAGCATGCGGTAATATATTTGAGTAAATAAAAAAAGTAACTTGATTGAATAAAAGTAATAATTTACTAAAAAGGCTACACATTATCATTAAAACACTAGTAAATGACGGTATTTTCAAGGTGGCGGGGTGAAATATTACTATGTCGCCGTGAAAATGCCTCGTTTTTGGGAACGACGAATGTCCCAAACATAACCATATATGAGGTATGTGGCATTCATCCCGATCACTTACATGGTTGAACCCGTGACAAAACCCCCAGTTTTTACTAATGGACTAATTTGTAGCTTGTGCGTGAGAAAGTACCAATCCCGGAAAGCTCGTTTTAAGGAAAACGACGATATGTCCAAACATAACCACATATGGTTTATATGGCATATCCCGATCACTTACAGGATGAACCCGTGACAACTCAGTTTTTAGGAATTTTAAAAAT
>JAMZAV010010707.1:0-23641 GCA_024449915.1 Sweltsa coloradensis
TTTCCCCCCCCCCCCCAACCAAAGTGCATTCTGTGCAATTGGGCAATCTGACAATCTGACGAACTAAAACTGTGCAAACTGGCTTTGGCAATAGGAAATGTGACAAACATCGAATTAAACTTGCAAACTGTGCATTCTGTGCAATATGTGCAAACTGACAATCTGACGAACTTAAACTGCCCCCAACTGTGCATTTTTGTGCAAAAATGAGCAAAAATGACAAATCTGCGAAAATAAAACTGAACAAACGTGCATTCTGTGCAATATGTGCAAATCTGACAATCTGACGAACTAACACTGTGCAAACAGTGCATTTGTACAATATGTGCAACTGACTAACTCTGCAAACTGTGCATTCTGCGAATATGATCAAACTGACAAACTGACGAACTAAACACTGGCAAACAGTGCATTTTTTACGATATGTGCAAACTGACTTAATTCTGCAATCTGTGCATCTTGTGCAATATGTGCAATCTGACAATCTGACTAACTAAACTCGCTGCAAACTGTGCATTCTGGCAATATGAGCAATCTGACAATCTGACGAACTAAATCTGGCAAACTGTGCATACTTGTGCAATATGTGCAAACTGGCAACTGACGAACTAACACTGGGCAAACAGTGCGTTTGTACGAATGTGCAACTGACGTCTCTGCAAAATGTGTATTCTGTGCAATATGTGCAAACTGAAAAATCTGACAAACTAAAACTGTGCAAACTGTGCATTCCTGAGCAATAATTGCAATCTGACAATCTGATGAACTAAAACTTTGTAAAAACTGTGCATTCTGTGCAATATGTGCAATCTGACAATCTGGCAACTGAAACTGTTGCAAATGTGCATTCGTGCGATATGAGCATTCTGACAATCTATAAACTTTACAATCTGTGCAAACGTGCATTCCTGTGCAATATGTGTAAACTGACGACCTGAAGACGACTAACACTGGCAAACAGTGCATTTTGTACGATATGTGAGGGTGCAACTGAACTATCTCTGCAATCTGGGGGGGGGTGGGTGGCATTTTTGTGCATTGTGCATCTGACAATCTGACAAACTTAAACTGTGCAAACTGTACATTCTGGGCAATATGTGGAATCTGACAATCTGTGAAAATTAAACTGTGCAAACTGTGCATTCTGTCAATATGAAGCAAACTGAAAATCCAACGAACTAACTGCACCAACTGTCATTTGTGCAATATGAGCAAACTGACAATCTGACGAACTAAAACTGTAGCAAACAGTGCATTCTGTGCAATAATATGCAAACTGGCAACTGACGAACTAACACTGGGCAAACAGTGCGTTTGGTACGATATGTGCAACTGACAATCCTCTTGCAAACTGTGTATTTTGTGCATATGTTGCAATCTACAATCTGACGACTAAACTTGCAACAGTGCGATTCTGTGGCAATATGTGCAAACTGGCAACTGACGAACTTACCAACTGGGCAAACAGTGCGTTTTTGTACTTATGTGCAACTGACTATCTCTGCAACTGTGTATTCTTGTGCAATATGTCAAAACTGACAATTCTGTGCGTGGAACTTAAACTGTGCAAACTTGTGCTTTCTGAAGCTATAATTGCATCTGACAATCTGTGAAATTAAACTTTGCAACTGTGCATTTCTGGTTGGGGGCCCCCCCAATTTGTAAAATTGGTGCAAACTGACAATCTGACGAACTAACACTGTGCAAACAGGTGCATTTTGTACAATATGTGCAACTGACTAACTCTGGCAATCTGTGCATTCTGGGCAATATGTGCAGTCTGACAATCGGACAAACTTAAACTCTGCAAAATGTACATTCTGAGTAATATGTGCAATCTCTGATGACTAAACTTTGTAACTGTGCATTTTTTGCAATATTACAATCTGACAATCTGACGAACTAAATCTGCGCAACCTGGCATACTGTCAATAAGCAAACTGAAAATCTAACGAACTAAACTTCAACAACTGGTGGCATTTGTGCAATATGATCAAACTGACAATCTGACAACTTAAACTGTACCAAACAGTGCATTTTGTGCAATTTGTGCAAACTGACAATCTGACGACCTAAAACTTGCAAACAGTGATTCTGTGCATATTTGCAAACTGGCAACTGACGACCTAACACTGGGCAAACAGTGCGTTTATTTTTTTGTACGATATGGTGCAACTGACTATCTCTGCAAACTGTGTTTCTGTGCAATATTGTGCAAACTGACAATCCTGACAAATTAAACTGTGGTCAAACTGTGCTTTCTGAGCTAATAATTGCCATCTGACAATCTGATGACTTTAACCTTTGCAACTGTGCAATTCTGTGCATATGTCTAAACTGACAATCTGACGAACTAACACTTGTGCAAACAGTGCAATTTTGTACAATATGTGCAACTGACTATCTCTGGCAATCTGTGCTCTTGTGCAATCTGTGCAATCTTGCAATCTGACAACTTAAACTGTGCAAACTGTACATTCTGAAGTATATATGTGCAATCTGACGCTTCTGACAAACTAAAACTGTACAAACTGTGCATTCTGTGCATATGAGCAATCTTGACAATCTGACGAACTAAATCGGCGCAAACGGTGCATACTGTGCAATATGAGCCAAACATTGAAAATCAACGAACTAAAAACTGCAACCAACTGTGCATTTTGTGGCAATTTGTGCAAACTGACATCTGACGACCTAAAACTTTGCAACAGTGGCATCTGTGGCAGTATGTGCAAACTGGCAACTGAACGACTAACACTGGGCAAAACAGTGCGTTTTGTACTATATTTGAAAACTGACTGTCTCTGCAAACTGTGTATTCTGTGCAATATGTGCAAACTGGACAATCTGACAAACTTAAACTGTGCCAAACTGTGCATTCTGAGCATAATTTCAATCTTACCATCTGTGAACTAAAAATTGTAACTGTGGGGCATTCTGTGGGCAATAGGTGGGCATATTCATCTGACAATTCTGACGAAGTGATTACTCTGCAAACTGTGCTATATTCTGTGCAGCATATGTAAGCAGATCTACATATCTGACGAACTAAATGCGGCTGCGAAAGTTACTGTGGCATTCTGTGCAATATTGAAGCTATCTGACATACTCTACAAATTTAAACTGCGCGAACTGTGGCATTCTGTTTCAATATGTGCAATCTGACATCTGGCGAACTGAACTGGCAAACTGTGGCATTCTGGTGCAATATGAGGGCAATCTGACATATACTGACAGAAATTAAAAGCTGGGTGGGTTTTTTTCTTATAACGTGTGGGCAAACTGTGCATTCTGTGCAATATTGCAATCTGACAATCTTGACTAACTGAACCTCTGCTAAACTGGTGGCATCTGTGCTAATATGAGCAATCTGACAATCTGATGAACTAAATCTGCGCTAAATACTGGTATATTAAACATACTGTGGCATAGTCTGATGCGAAACTGAATGCTACGTAACAAAACTGGCACGATCACTTGCATTTTGTGCAATTGAGCAAACTGACATCTGACAAACTAAAACTTACAAACAGTGCATTCTGTGGCAATTCGTGCAATCTGACAATCTGACGACCTACAACTGTGCAAACCGTGCATTCTGTGCAATAATGTGCATCTGACTAATCGACTAACTGAATACTCTGCACACTGTGCATTCCTGTGCAATATGAGCCATCCTGACAATCTGGCGAACTGAAACTGTGCAAAACTGTGGCATTACTGTGCAATATGAGACAATCTGACAATCTGTATCGAACTAAATTCTGGGCGCAAGACCTGTGCATTCTGTGCAATATGAGCTATTATCTGACTACTCTGACAAAATTAAATCTTTGTCAGACTGTGTGCATTCTGTGCAATATGATGGCATATGCTAAGCATCTGGCGTAGACTGAAACTGGTGCAAACTGTGGGGCGATTGCTGTGGTGAATTGAGCATTTCTGACAATCTGACAAAATTAAACTGCGCAAACTGTGTATTCTGTGCAATTAGTGCAATCTAAAAAGACAATTATGACAAATTAACTGTGGGCTAACATGTGCATTCTGTGCAATATGTGCAATCTGACATCTGGCGAAGCTGAAACTGTGCAAACTTGCATTCTGTGCAATATGAGCAAATCTGACAATCTGACGAACTTATATTTGGCGCAAACTGTGGCGTTCTGTCTAATACAAGCATAACTGACAATCTGTCGATACTAAAACTGAGGCAACAACTGTGTGTGGGGCATGCTCTTTGGGCATTATGTGGTACAATTGACATATCGACGAACTAAGCACTGTGCAACAGTGCATTTTTTTACGATTGTTGCGAACTGACTATCTCTGGCAATCTGTGCATGTCCTTGTCAATATTGTGCAATCTGACAATCTGATGCAAACTTAAAACTGTGCAAAGCTGTACATTCTGAGTTAGATATGTGCAAGATCATGCTGGCCATTCTGACTAAATAAAACTGTGGTGGCTAAACTGTGCATTCTGTGCAATATGTGCAATCTGACAATCCTGACTAACTGAAAGTTCTTTTTTACTCTGCAAACTGTGCATTCTGTGGCAATATGAGTCAATACTGACAATCTGTACGAACTAAATCTTTCGCAAACGTGCTAACTGTGCAATATGAGGCAAATACTGTGAATAATCTAACGAACTAAACTGTCCGGCATACTGGGCTTTTGGTGGGGCAATTTGTGCTAAACTGACAATCTGACGACCTAAGAAACTTGTCAGAAGACTAGTGCATTCTGTGCATATGTGCAAACTGGCAGCCTTATTTCTGACGAACTAACACTGGGGCAAACAGTGGGCGTTTGTACATATGTGGGGCAACTTGACTGTCTCTGGGGCAAACATGTGTACTTCTGTGCAATATGTGGGCGGAGAACTGAATCTTGACAAACTTAAACTGTGCACTTTGCATTCTGAGGAGACAAAAAAACAAAAAAAAAAGAAAAAAAAAGCAATAATTGCGAATGCATGACAATCTGATGAACTAAACTTTGTAAACTGTGGGCATTCTGTGCAATATCAGCATTCTGACATCTATAAAACTTACAATCTGTGCAAACTGTGCATTCTGTGCAATATGTGCAAACTGACAACTGACGAACTAACACTGGGCAAACAGTGCATTTTGTACGATATGTGCAACTGACTATCTCTGCAATCTGTGCATTTTGTGCAATACTGCAGCAAATCTGACAATCTGACGAACTAGAATCTGCGCAAACTAGTGCATGACTGTGCAATTATGATGCAAACTTAATTAATCTTTAATCGGGTAATGGGGCTATCAAAACTGCGATACAACATGTGCATTTTGTGGCAATTTGTGCATACTGACAATCTGACGACCCTAAAACTTGCAAACAGTGCATCTGTGCAATATGTGCAAGCGGGCAAACTGACGAACTAATCACTGGTGCTAAACAGTGCGTTTGTACTATAATGTGCAACTTGACTGTCTCTTCAACTGTTTATTCTGTGCAATATGTGTCAAACTGACAATCTGACTAAACTTTAATGAGCGGTGTCAGAACTGTGGCATTCTGAGGCATATATTGCAATCCTGACACTATCTGATGACTTAAAGACTTTGTATGAACTGTGGCATTCTGTGGGTCAATAGTGTGGGCAATCTGACAATGCTGACTGAAGTGAGAACTCTGGCAAACACTGTGCATTCTGTGGGTAATGATGAGGGCAATCTGACATATTCTTACGAACTAATCTGCGCAATCTGTGGCATCTGTGCAATATGAAGCAATCTTCCCAATGCTCTGACGAACTAAAAGCGCATACCAACTGTGCATTTGTGGCAATTAAGGGGTAGCAAACTGAGCAATCTGATCAAACTATAAACTAGTAGCAAACTAGTGCATTTCTGTGGCATTTTGTGCAATCTGTACAATCTCACGACGCTAGATAACTATGGCAAAAGGAAGCCGTGCATTCTTTGCGAATGATATTGCTAATCTGACAATCTTACTAACCTGAAACTCTGCAAACAGTGCATTTCTGTGCAATATGAGCAATCTGACATCTGACGAACTAATCGGACGCACAACTGTGCATTCTGTGCTAATATGAAGCAGTATCTGACAATCTGGCTAACGGAAACTGTGTCAAACTGTGCATCTCTGTGGCATAATGAGCAATCTGACAATTCTGACGAATCTACTTTAAATCTGCGCAAAACTGTGCATTCTGTTGGCATTATGCGCAGAGTCTGGCAATCTACAAAATTAACTGTGGCAAACTGTGGGCATTCTGTGAAATATGTGCAATCTGACAATGCTTGCGAATCGTGAAACTGTGCAACTGTGCATTCTGTGGCAATATGAGCCATTCACAATCTGACAAAATTAAACTGGGCGCACTAGAACTGTGTATTCTGTGGGGCTAAATATGAGGCAACTCACTGGAAAACAATCTGACAAAATGAAACTGTGCAAACTGTGCATTCTGTGCAATATGTGCACAGTCTGACTTAATCTGGGCTTAACTGAAACTGTGTCTAAACACTGTGGCATTCTGTGCAATATGAGCAAGCTGACAATCTGGACGAACTTAAATTGCGCAATACTGTTGCATTCTGGTGCAATTACAAGCAAAGCTGACAGATCTGTCGAATGCTTAAAACTGACTTAAACTGTGTCTATTCTTTGGAAAATTATTTGGCAATTGACGAATTCTGACGACTAAGCACACTGTGGGGGCAAAGCAGTGCATTTTTTACGTATATGGTGCATACTTGGACCTATCTCCTGCAATCTGTGCATCTTGTGCAATATGTGCAATCTGACAATCTGACCTAACTAAACTCTGTCAAACTGTGCATTCTGTGCATATGACAATCTGACAATCTGACGAACTAAATCTGCGCTAACTGTGCATTCTGTGCAATAGAAGGCAAACTGAAAAATCTAACGAACTAAAACTGCACCAACTGTGCATTTTTGGGGGGGGGTGCAATTTGTGACAAACTGCAATCTGACGACCTAAAACTTTCAAACAGTGCATTCTGTGCAATATGTTGCAACTGCACTGACGAACTAACACTGCGCAAACCGTGCGTTTTGTACGATATCTGCAAACTGACTGACCTCTGCAAACTGTGTATTCTGTGCTTATGATGTGCAAACTGGACAATCTACAAAACTTAAACTGTGGGCAAAACTGTGCATTCTGAGGCAATATGTGCAGATCTGACATCTGACTAACTGAACTCTGCAACTGTGCATTCTGGTGCAATGATGAGGCAATCTGACAATCTGACGAACTAAATCTGGCGCAAAACTGTGCATACTGTGCTACTGAGCTAAACTGAATCTAACGAACTATAAAACTGCACCAACTGTGCATTTTTTTGTGGCAATTATGAAGCAAACTGACTAATCGACGTCACTAAAACTGTAGGCAAACAGTGCATTCTGTGCAATTTGTGCGAATCTGACATCTGACGAGCGCCGCAACTGCTAACTTGCTTAAACAAGTGCATTCTTGCATATTTGGCAATCTGACAATCTGACTAACTGAAACTCTGCATAACTGTGTCATATCTGTCAATATGTGCAACTGGCCTAACTGACGAACTAACACTGGCAAACAGTGCGTTTTGTAGCGATATTTGCAAGCTGACTATCTCTGGGCAAACCTGGTTGGTTTAAATTTCCTTGTGCCAATTATGTTTCACACACTGAGCAATCTGACAAACTAAACTGTGCATAACTGTGCATTCTGAAGCAATAATGTGCTAATCTGACAGATCTGATGAACTAAAAACTTTGTAAACTGTTTCATTCGTGCAATTCATGGTGCAATCTACAATCTGGCCAACTGAAACTGTGCAAACTGTGCATTCTGTGGCGATATATAGCATTCTGATACAATCTGACAGAATTAAACTGTGCGTAACTGTGGCAGTGTCTGTGGCAATATTGAATCTTGACAATACTGCTAACTGAAACTCTGCCTAACTGTGCATTCCTTGCTATATGAGCAATATGACAAAGCTGATAAACTACATATCTGTGCCAAACTGTGCATGTCTTGTGCATATTGTTCAAACTGACACTGACGAACTAACTACTGGGGCATAACGTGCCATTTTGTACGATATGTGCAACTGACTAGCTCTGTCAAATCTGTGCATTTTGTGCAATATGTGGCAGTCTGACAATCTGACAAAACTTAAACTGTGCAAACTGGTGCATCTCTGGTCAATATGTGGAATCTGACAATCTGTGAAAATTAACCGTGCAAACTGTGCATTCTGTGCAATATGTGCATCTGTCATCGGGCGAACGGGGGGGGGACTGTTCAATCTGTGCATTCTGGTGCAATATGATAAATCTGACAATCTGACGAACTAATACTTTGCAAACTGTGCATTCTGTGCAATATGTGTCAATATGACAAACTAAAAACTTACAATCTGTGGCAAACTGTGCATTCTGTGCTAATTATGTGCTAACTGGCAAACTGACGAACTGACGAACTAACACTGCAAACAAGTGCAATTTTTTTGTACACGAATATGTGCAAAAACTGACTATCCTCTGCAATCTGTGCATTTTGTGGCAATATGTGCAATCTGACAATCCGGAACAAACTTAAACTGTGCAAACTGTTAGCATTCTGAGTAATATGTGCATATCATGACATCTGACAAAATAAACTGTCGCAAACCTGTGCGCTACTGTGCATATGAGCAAACTTAAAATCTAACGAACTAAAACTGCACCAACTGTGCATTTTGTGGCACATGAGCTAAACTGACAATTTTTGTGTGTATCTGACGAACTAAAGACTGTACAAACAGTGCATTCTGTGCAATATGTGCAAACTGCCAACTGACGAACTAACACTAGGCATATACAGTGGGGCTTTTTGTAGCGATATGTTGCATCTGACAAATCTCGCAAACTGTGTATTCTGTGCAATATGTGCAAAACCATGGCAAAAGATGACAAACTTAACCTGTGCCAACTGTGGGCATTCTGAGTGCTATAATGCAATCTGGACAATCTGTATGAACTAAGACTTTGTAACTGTGCATTTTGTGCAATATGTGCAATCTGACATCGACTACGTGAAACTCTGGCAAACTCTGCATTCTTCTGTGCAATATGAGCAATCTGACACTCTGACATAAATTAAACTGTGGCAAACTGTGTCATTCTGTGGGGCAATATTTGCATCTGACAATTTCTGACGAACTAAAACTTGCAACAGTGCAGTTCTGTGTGCTAGATATGTGCAAACTGGCAACTGAAGAATATAACTACTGGGAAACAGTGGCGTTTTGTACGATATGTGCAACTGACTTATCTCTGGCAAACTGTGTAGTCTGTTCACATATGGTTCAAACTGAACAATCTGACAAACTAAACCTGTGCAAACTGTGCTTTCTGAGTCAATAATTGCAATCCTGACAATCTGATGAACTTAAAACTTCAAACTGTGCATTCTGTGCAATAATGTGGCAAACTGACTAATCTGACTACTACAACTGTCTTAAACGTGCATAGTGTATCAATATGTGCAACTGACTGAACTCTGGCACTCTGTGCATTTTGTGCAATATGTGCAATCTACAATGCTGCAAACTTAAACTTTGCTAAACTGTAGCATTCTGGAGTATATGTGCGAATCTGATGAACTGAAACTTTGTAAACTGTGTCATTTTGTGCAATATGCAGCCAATCTGACAATCTGACGACCTTAAATCTGCGCAAACTGGCATACTGTGCACAATATGAGCCAAACTGAAAATCTAACGGACTAAAAACTGCACGCAACTGTGGCATTTTTGTGCAGATATGGAGCAGAACTGCATCTGACGAAACGTCAACTGTACAAACAGTGGCAATTCTGTGCAATTTGTGCTATCTGACGTAATCTGACGACCTAAAACTTGCAAAGCATGTGCATTCTGTGCAATATGTGTTCAGAACTGGCAACTGACGAAACTCAACACTGGGCAAACAGTGCGTTTGTACGATATGTGGCAACTGACTATCTTCTGGCGAACCTGTGTATTCTGTGCAATAATGTGCAAACTGACAATCTGACCAAACTTAAACTGTGCAAACTGTGCTTCTGAGCTAATAATTGCAATCTGACAATCTGATGCACTAAAACTTTGCAAACTGTGCATTCTGTTCATATGTGCAAACTTGACAATCTGATCGAACTAACAGACTGTGCAAGCCAAGCAGTAGCATTTTGTAGCAATCTGTGCATGAACTGACTAACTCTGCAAACTGTGCACTTCTGTCTGCGTATATGTGCAAGTCTGACAATCTGACGACTTAAAAACTGTGGCAAACTGTGTATTCTGTGGCACAATATGTGCATATGACCAAACTATCAAACTTTACAATCTGTGCAAACAACTGTGGCATCTGGGCAATATGTGCAAACTGACCAATCTGGACGAACTAACGACTGTGGCAAAGCAGTGCATTTTTTACGATATGTGGCGAATCTGACTAACTCTGCCAACTGTGCATTCTGCGCAATATGTGGATATCTGACGAATCTGACATAAATTAAACTGTGCAAGACTGTGCATTCTGTCCAATATGTTCAGTCTGACAATCTGTCGAACTGAACCTGTGCAGATCTGTGGCATTCTGTGCTAATATGATAATCTGACAATCTGACGTAGGGCTATCTTTGCAAACTGTGCATGTCTGTGGGCAATATGTGGCAATAGGACAAACTATGAAAACTTACAAATCTGTGCAAACTGATGCATTCTGTGCAATATTGTCACACGACAACTGACAAACTACACTGGGCAACACAGTGCGATTTTGTAAGATGCGCATATGTGGCAACTGACTATCTCCTTCGGCAACCTGTTGCATTCTGTGCATAATGTGCAATCTGACAATCTGACTAGACTGAATACTCTGGCAAACTGTGCATTCTTGCAATATGAGCAATGCTGACCCCATCTTGCGAACTGAAATCTGCGCATAACTGTGCTATCTGTGGCAATATGAGGTGCTAAACTGAAAATCTAACTGAATCTAAAACTGCTACCAAACTTGGCGATTTTGGGTGGGGGGACAATATGACAACTGGTAACTGACAATCTGACTAACTAAAACTGTACAAACAGTGCATTCTGTGCAATATGTGCAAACTGGCAACTGACGAACTAACACTGGCAGAACAGTGCGTTTTGTTAAAAAGATATGTGGGCAACTGACAATCTCCTGCAAACTGTTATTCTGTGCAATAGTGTGCAAACGTTACAATCTGACAAAATTAAACTTTGCAAACTGTGCATTCTGTGCAATATGTGCAATCTGACAAACTATAAAACTTACAATCTGTGCAAACTGTGCATTCTGTGCAATATGTGCAACTGACTATCTCTGCAAACTGTGCATTCTGTGCAATATGTGCAAACTGACAATCTGACAAACTTAAACTGTGCAAACTGTGCATTCTGTGCAATATGAGCAATCTGACAATCTGACGAACTTAAACTGTGCAAACTGTGGCATTCTGTGCAATATGAGCAATCTGACATCGTGACGAAACTAAAAATCTGCGCAAAAACTGTGCATTCTGTGTGCAATATGAGCACTCTGACAATCTGACAAAATTAACTGATGCAAACTGACAAACTGAACGAACTAACACCTGGGCAAACAGTGCATTTTGTTAAAAAACGGAAAAAAATTTGAAAAAATTTGTTGCAAACTGACTATCTCTGCCATCTGTGCATTTTGTGGCAATATGGTGCACAATATGACAACTGACAAAAACTTGAACAACTGGATGCGCAAACTTGTTACATTTCTGAGTAATTATGACTGCAATCTGACATTCTGACAAACTAAAACTGTGCAAACTGTGCAATATGATAAATCTGACAATCTGACTAACATGAAAAACTCTGCAACTGTGCATCTGGTGCAATATGAGCAATCTGACAATCTGACGAAAATTAAACTGTGCAAAACTGACAAACTTGACGAACTAAAACTGAGCAAAACTGTGCATTCTGTGCATTATGTGCAAATGACAATCTGTGCGCACAAACACTGTTGCAAACAGTGCATTTTTTTACGATATGTGCAACTGACTAACTCTGCAAACTGTGCATTCTGCGCAATATGTGGAATCTGACAATACTGACAAACTTACACTGTGCAAATGTGCATTCTGTGCAATATGTGCAATCTGACAAATCTGGGAACTGCAAAACTGTGATCTGTGCATTCTGTGCAATATGATTAAATCTGCGCAATTGTGACGAACTGAAAACTCTGCAAACTGTGCATGTCTGTGCAATATGAGGCCCATTACTGACAATCTGGACGAACTTCAACTGTACAAACAGTGCATTCTGTGCAATTTGTGCAATCTGACAATCTGACGACCTAAAATTGCAAAACAGTGCATTTCTGTGCAATATGTGCAAAAACTGGCAACGACGAACTAACACTGGGCAAACAGTTCGTTTTGTACGATATGTGCCAACTGACTATTCTGCAAAACTTTGTATTCTGTGCAATATGTGCAAAATGACAATCTGGACAACCTTAAACTGTTGCAAAAATGTGCTTTTCTGAGCAATAATTGGCAATCTGACTATTATCTGATGAACTTAAACTTTGCAAAACTGTGCATCTGTCTGCACAATATGTGCAAACTGACAATCTGACGAACTAAAAACACTGTGAAAACAGGGCAGTTGTGTACAATATGTGCAACTGACGAACTCGGCAAAATGTGCATTCGGCGTAATATGTGCAATCTGAACAAATCTGGACGAACTTACACTGTTGCAAAACTGTGTATTCTGTGCAATATGTGCAATATGGACAAAACTATAAACTTACAATCTGTGCAAACTGGCATTCTGGCAATAGTGCAAACTGACAACTGGAGAAACTAACACTGTGCAAACAGTGCATTTTTTACGATATGTGCAACTGATTAACTCTGCAAACTGTGCATTCTGCGCAATATGTGGAATGGAACAATTGCTGACAAAATTAAACTGTGCCAAAAACTGTGCATTCGGTGCACAATATGTGCACATCTGGACAATCTGGCAACTGAAAAAACTGTGCAATCTGGCATTCTGTGCAATATGATAAATCTGACAATCTGACGAACTAATACATTTGCAACCTGTGATTCTGTGCAATATGTGCAATATGACAAACTAAAAAACTAAAATCTGTGCAAACTGTGCATTCTGTGGAATATGTGCAAACTGACAACTGGACCGAACTAACACTGGGCAAACAGTGCATTTTGTACGATATGTGCCAACTGACTATCTCTGCAAACTGGGCATTCTGTGCAATATGTGCAATTGCCAATCTGACAAAATTAAACTGTGCAAACTGTGCATTCTGTGCAATATGAGCAATCTGACAATCTGACGAACTAAATTGCGCAACTGTGCATACTGGCAAATATGAGCAAACTGAAAATCTAACGAAGCTAAAAACTGCACCAACTGGCATTTTGGGCAATATGAGCAAACTTGCCAAATCTGACGAACTACAAACTGTACAAAAAACAGTGTGCATTCTGTTCAATTTGTGCAATACTGACATCTGAGACACTTAAACTTTGCAAACAGAGCATTCTGTGCAATATGTGCAAACTGGCAACTGACGAACTAACACTGGGCAAACAGTGCGTTTGTACGATATGTGCAACTGACATCTCGGCAAAACTTGTGTATTCTGTGCAATATGTGCAACACTGCCAATCTGACAAACTTAACCTGTGCAAAAACACAACACTGTGCTTTCCTGAGCATAATTGCAATCTGACCACTGATTGGTGAACTTAAACTTTGCAAACTGTGCAATCTGTGCAACAAATATGTGCAAACTGACAATCTGACGAACTAACACTGTGCAACAGTGCCATTTTTTACGATATGTGCAAACTGACTAACTCTGCAAAACTGTGCATTCTGCGCAATATTTGGAATCGACAATCTGACAAATTAAACTGTGCAAACTGTGCATTCTGTGCAATATGTGCAATCTGGACAATTGGCGAACTGAAACTGTGATCTGTGCATTCTGTGCAAATATGATAAAGCTGGCAATCTGACGAACTAATACTCTTGCAAAACTGTGCATTCTGTGCAATATGTGCAATATGATCCAAACTATAAAAACTTACAATCTGGTGCAAACTGTGCATTCGGTGCAATATGTGCAAACTGACAATCTGACGAACTAAAACTGGGCAAACAGTGCAATTTGTACGATATGTGCAACTGACTATCTCTGCAATCTGTGCATCTTGGCAATATGTGCCAATCTGACAACTGACAAACTTAAACTCTGCAAACTGTTGCATTCTGTGCCAATATGAGCCAATCTGACATTTGACAAATTAAAACTGGTTGCAAACATGTGCTTTCTGTGCAATATGTGCAATCTGACAATCTGACTAACTGCAACTCTGCAAAACTGTGCGATTCTGTGCAATATGAAGCAATCTGACCAACTCACGAACTAATCTGCGCAAACTGTGCATACTGTGCAATATGAGCAAACTGAAAATCTAACGAACTAAAACTGCACCCACTGCGCATTTTGTGCAATTTGTGCAAACTGACAATCTGACGACCTAAAACTTGCAAACAGTGCCATTTCTGTGCCATATTGTGTGCAACTGGAAAACTGACGAAACTAACACTGGGCAAACAGTGCGTTTTTTGTACGAGATGGCAACTGACTGTCTCACTGCCAAACTGTGTATTCCTGGCATATGTGCAAAACTGACAATCTGACAAACTTAAACTGTGCAAAAACTGTGCCATTTCTGAGCAATAATTGCAATTGATCAATCTGATGAACTAAAAAACTTTGTAAACTGTGTGTATTCTGTGCAATATTGTGCAATCTGACACACATCTGACTAAACTGAAACTCTGCAAACTGTGCATTCGGTGCAAGATGAGCCTCAATCGGAAAATCTGACGAAATTAAATCTGCGCCAAATGTGCATTCTGTGCAATATGAGCAATCTGACAAACTGACAAAATTAAACTGTGCAAACTGCAACTGACGAACTAACACTGGGCAAAACAGTGCATTTTGTACGATATGTGCAACTGACTATTCTGCAATCTGTGATTTTGGGACCAATATTGCAACAACTGACTAACTGAAACTCTGCAAACTGTGCATTCTGTGCAATCATGAGCAATTGACAATCTGACGACCTAAATCTTGCGCAAACTGTGCTACATGTGCAATCTGAGCAAACTGAAAATTCGAACGAACTAAACTGCACCAACTGTGCATTTGTGCAATATGAGAAATGACAATCTGCGAACTTAAAAACTGAGCAACTGTGCATTCTGTGCATTATGTGCAAAATTGACAATTGACGAACTAACACTGTGCAAACAGGCATGTTTGTTACGATATGTGCAACTGACTAACTCTGAAAACTGTGCATTCGCGACAATATGGAATCTGGACAATCTGACAAAAAAATTAAACTGTGCAAACTGGCATTCTGTGCAATATGTGGAAATCTGAACCAAATCTGGCGAACTGAAACTGTCGCAATCTGTGCATTATCTGTGCAATATGATAAAATCTGGCAATTGGACGACTGAAAACTCTGAAAACTGTGCATTCTGCGCAATATGAACCAATCTGACAATCTGACAAAATTAAACTGTGCCAAACTGTGCATTCTGTGCAATATGTGCAATCTGGACATTCTGATCTAACTGAACTCTCGCAAACTGGCGACATTCTGTGGCAATATGAGCAATCTTAAATCTGACACGAACTAAATCTGCGCAAAAATGTGCATACTGTGCAATATGAGCCAAATGAAAATATCTAACGAACTAAAACTGCAACAACTGTGCATTTGTGCAAGTATGAGAGCATACTGACATCTGACGAACTTAAACTGTCAAAAACATGTGTGCATTCGTGCAATTTGTGCAACTGACAATCTGAAGACCTAAAACTTGCAAACAGTGTATTCTGTGGCAATATGTGCAAACTGGCAAATGACGAAACAACACTGGGCAAGAACAGTGCGTTGGTACGATATGTGCAACGACTATCTCTGCAAACTGTGTTTCTGTGCCAATAAATACGTCAAACTGACAATCTGACAAAACTAAAACTGATGCAAACTGTGCTTTCGAGCAATAATTGCAAATCTGACAATCCTGATGAACTAAACTTTGACAAACTGGCATTCTGTGCAATATGTGCAAATGGACAATCGGGACGAAACTAAACACTGTGCAAACAGTTGCATTTTGACTAATATGTGCAAACTGACTACTCTTGCAAACTGGTGCATTCTGCGAATATGTGCAATCTGACAATCTGACGAACTTAAACTGTGCAAACTGTGTTATTCTGTGCAATATGTGCAATATGGACAAACCTATCAAATTACAATCTGGCAAACTGTGCATCTGTGCAAATAGTGCAAAACTGACAACTGACGAACGAACACTGTGCAAACAGTGCCATTATTTTACGATATGGCAAACTGACTAAGTCTGCAAACGGTGCATTCTGCGCAATAGTGGAATCTGAAATCTGACAAAAATTAAAACTGTGCAAAAACTGATGCATTCTGTTGCAATATGTGAATCTGACAATCTCGGCGAAACTTGAAACTGTGCAATCTGTGCAATCTGTTGCAATATGATAAATCTGAAAATCTGGACGAACTATACTTGACAAACGTGCATTTCTGTGCAATATGTGCAACAATATGACAAACTATTAAAACTTACAACATCTGTGCAAACTGTGCATTCTGTGCAATATGTGCAAACTGGGACAACGGACCGAAATACCACTGGCCAAACAGTGCATTTTGTGCAATATGAGCAATCTGACAATCTGACGAACTAAATCTGCGACAAACTGTGCATACTGTGCAATATGAGCAAATGAAAATCTAACGAACTAAAAACTGCCACCAAACTATGAATTTTGTGCAATATGAGCAAAACATGACAATCTGACGAACTAAAACTGTACAAACAGTGCCATGCATTCTGTGCAATATGTGCATACTGGAACTGCCGAACTAACACTGGGCAAACCAGTGCCGTTTTGTACGATATGTGCAAACTAGACAATCTCTGCAAACTGTGTATTCTGTGCAAATATGATAGCAAACTGACAATCTGACAAAACTTAAACTGTGCAAACTGCTGCATTCTGAGCCAATAATTGCAATCTGACAATCGATGAACTAAAACTTGTTAAACTGGGCATTCGTGCAATATGTGCAATTGACAAATTCTGGACTTACTGAAACTCTTGCAAACTGTGCATATCTGGCGCAATATGAGCCAATCTGACAATTGACGAACTAAATTGCGAAAACTGTGCTGCGTGCAATATGAGCAATTCTGCCAAAGCCTGACAAAATAAAACTGTGCAAACTGTGCATTGTGCATATGTGCAAATCTGAACAATCTAGACTAACTGAAATCTGCAAACTGTGCATTGTGTGCAATATGAGCACATCTGACACAATCTGACGAATAACTAAAACTGCGCAAAACGTGCATATGAGCAATAATTGCAATCTGACAATTGAGTGAAACTTAAACTTTGCAAACTGTGGCATTCTAGTGCAATATGTGCAAACTGACAATCGACGAACTAACACGTGCAAACAGTGCATTTTTTAACGATATGTGCAACTGAATAACTCTTGCAAACTGTGCTTCTGCGCAATATGGGAATCTGACAATATGACAAAAATTAAACTGTTGCAAAACTGTGCATTCTGTGCAATATGTGCAAGTCTGGACAATTGGTGAACTGAAACTGATTGCAATCTGGCTTCTGTGCAGTTATGATAAATCTGGCAATCTGACGAAAAAACTAGTACTTGGCAAACTGTGCACTCTGTGCAATATGTGCAATTATGACAAACTATAAAACTTACCAATCTGTGCAAACTGTGCATTCTGTGCCAATTATGTGCAAAACTGGACAACTGACGAAACTAACACGTGCAAACTGGGCATCTGGCTAATATGTGCAAATCCCTGACAATCGACTAACATGAAACTCGCAAACTGTGGCATTCGGCAATATGAGCAATCTGGACAATATGACGAACCTAAATATCTGCGCAAAGCTGTGCATACTGATGCAATATGAGCAAACTGAAAATCTAACGATACTAAACTGCACCAAACTGTGCATTTTGTGCAATATGGAGCAAAACTGACAATCTGCGACGAACTAAAACTGTTACAAACAGTGCATCCTGTGCAATTTGTGCAATCTGACAATCTGACGACCTAAACCTTGCAAACAGTGCATTCTGTGCAATATGTGCAAACTGGCAACTGACGAACTAAAAACACTGGGCAGAACAGTGCGACTTTCGTTTTTTACGATATGTGCAAATGACTATCTCGTGCAAATGTGTATTCTGTGGACAATATGTGCAAAACGGACAATCTGCACAAACTTAAAAATGTGCAAACTGTGCATTCTGAGCAATAATTGCAATCTGACAATACTGATGAACTTAACTTTGCAAACTGGCAATTGTGCAATATGTGCAAACTGACAATCAGACGAACTAAACTGTGCAAACAGTGCCTTTTTACGCATAGGTGCAAACTGACTAACTCTGCAAAACTGTGCATTCTGCGCAATATGTGAGAATCTGACAATCTGACAAAATTAAAACTGTGCAAACTGTTGCATTCTGTGCAATAGTGCAATCTGACAATTGCGCGAACTGAAACTGTGCAATCTGGCATCATCTGTGCAAATATGATAAATCTGCAATATGACGAACACTAATACTTTGCAAACTGTGATTTCTGTTGCAAATGTGCAATATGACAAACTATAAAACTTACAATCTGTGCAAACTGTGCATTCTGTGCAATATGTTGCAAACTGGACAACTGACGAAAACTAAACACTGTGCAAACAGTGCATTTGTACAATATGTGCAACTGACTAACTCGCAATCTGTGCCTTCTTGTGCAATATGTTGCAATATGACAATATGACTACACTGAAACTCTGCAAAACGTGCATTTGTGCAATATGAGCAAATCTGACAATCTGACGAAACTAAATCTGCGCCAAACTGTGCATACGTGCCACTATCGAGCAAACTGAAAATCTAACGAAAACTAAAACTGCAACCAATGCGCATTTTGTGCAATTTGTGCAAACTGACAATTCTGACGGACCTAAACTTGAAACAGTGCATTCTGTGCAATTGTGCAAAAAACTGGGAACTGACGAACTAACACTGGGCAAAACAGTGCGTTTTTACGATATTGATGCAATCGACTGTCTCTGAAACTGTGTATCTGTGCATATGTGCAAACTGACAATCTGACAAACTTAAACTGTGCAAACTGTGCATTCTGACAATAATTGCATCTGACAAATCTGATGAACTAAAACTTTTGTAAACTGTGCATTTGTGCAATATGTGCAATCTGACAATCGACTAACTGAAACTCATGCAAAACTGCTAGCATTCTGGCAAATATGAGCAATCGACATGCATGACGAAACTAAATCTGCGCAAACTGTGCATTCTGTGCAATATGAGCCAATCTGACAATCTAACGACATCAAATCTGCGCCCTCTAACTGGGCATACGGTGCAATATGAGCAAACTGAAAATCTAACGAACTAAAACTTGCACCACTGTGCATTTGTTGCCAATATGAGCAAACGGACAATCTGACGAACTAAACTGTTACAAACAGTGCATTCTGTGCAATTTGGCATCTGACAATCTGCGACTAAATTGCAAAGAGGATTCTGTGCAATATATGTGCAATCTGACAATCTGAATAACTGAAACTCCGCAAACTGTGCATTCTGTGCATTCATGAGCAATCTGACAATCTGACGTACTGAAAACATGAGCAACATGTGCATTCTGTGCAATATAGAGCATTCTGACAATCGAACAAAATTGAAAATGCGCAAAAAACTGTGCATATTCTGCGCAATATGTGGGAAATCTGACAAATCTGACAAAATATTTAACTGTGCAAAACCGGCATTCTGTGCAACTATGTGAAATCTGACATCTGCGAAACTGAAACTGTGCAATCTGTGCATCTGTTGCAATATGATAAAAATATGACATCTGACGAACTAATACTTTGCAAACTGTGCATTCTGTGGCATATGTTGCAATATGACAAAACTATAAACTACAATTCTGTGCAAACTGTGCAATCTGTGCAATATGTGCAAACTGACAAGTCTGACGAACTACACACTGTGCAAACAGTGCTTTTTTTACGATATGTGCCAACTGACTTAACTCTGCAAACTAGTGCATTCTGCGCAATATGTGGAATCTGACAATCTAAACAAAATTAAACTGTGCAAAACCCACAACGGCATTCTGTGCAATATGTGACAATCTGACAATATGGCGAACTTGAAACTGTGCAAACTGTGCATTCTGTGCAATATGATACTGACTATCTCTGCAATCTGTGCATCTTGTGCAATATGTGCAATCTGACAATCTGACAAACTTAAACTGTGCAAACTGTGCATTCTGTGCAATATGTGCCCCAATCGGACAACTCTGACTACTGAAACTCTGCACAAACTTGGCATTCTGTGCAATATTTTTGAGCAATCTGACAATCTGACGAACTAAATCTGGCGCAAACTGTGACATACTGTGCCAATATGAGCAAACTGAAAACTAACGAACTAAAACTGCACCAACTGTGCATTTTTGTGCAATTTGTAGCAAAACTGACAACTGACGACCTAAAACTTGCAAAATCAGTGCCCCCCATTCTGTGCCAATATGTTTTTTTTTTTTTGCCAACCTGGCAACTGACGAACTAACACTGGCAAACAGTGCGTTTTGTACGATATGTGCTACTGACTGTCTTGCAAACTGTGTATCTGTGCAATTATGTGCAAACAATGACAATCTGACAAAACTTAAACTGTGCAAACTGTGCATTCTGAGGCAAATAATTGCAATCTGACAATCTGATGAACTAAAACTTGTTGTAAACTGTGGTGTGCATTCTGTTGCAATATGTGCAATCTGACCGCATCTGACTAACTGAAACTCTGCAAACTGTGCATTTTGTGCAATATTGTGTGTGAGTACATCTGACAATCTGACAAAATTAAACTCTGCAAACTGTGCATTCCCCCCCCCCTCCCCCCTCCCCTGTGCAAAATTGTGCAATCTGACAATCTGGCGAACTGAAACTGTGCAAACTGTGCATTCTGTGCAATATGAGCAATCTGACAATCTAACGAACCTAAAACTGCACCAACTGTGCATTTTGTGCAATATGAGCAAACCTGAAATCTGTGACCTCTCCCCACTAAACTGTACAAACAGTGCATTCTGTGCAATGTGCAATCTGACAATCTGACGACCTAAAAACTTGCAAACAGGCATTCTGTGCCAATATGTGCAATCTTAATCTGTCGAACTAAAGAAAACTCTGCAAACTGTGCATTCTGTGCAATATGACGCAATCTGACAATCTGACGAAACTAAATCATGCGCAAACTTGTGCATACAACTGGCAATATGAGCAAACTGAAAATCATAACGAACTAAAACTGCACCAACTGTGATTTTGTGCAATTTGTTTTTTTTCCCCCCAAACTGACAATCTGACGACCTAAAACTTGCAAACAGTGCATTCTGTGCAATATGTGCAAACTGGCAACTGACAAACTGTAACATGGGCAAACACGTTGCGTTTTGTACGATATGTGCAACTGACTGTCTCTGCAAACGGTGTATTCATGTGCAATATGTGCAAACTGACAATCGGGACAAACACTTAAAACTGGGCAAAACTGTGCATTCTTAGCAATATTTGCAAGCTGACAATATGCTGAACTAAACTTTGTAAAACTGTGCATTCTGGGGGCAATATGAGCAATCTGACATCTGACGAACTAAATCTCGCGCAAACTGTGCATTCTTTTGTGTGCAATATGAGTCCCCCCCCCCCATCTGGACAATCTGACGAACTAAATCTGCGCCAAACTGGCATACTGTGAATTGAGCAAACTGAAAATCTAACGCAACTAAAACTGCACCACTGTGCATTTTGTGCAATATGAGCAAACTGACAATCTGACGAACTAAAACTCTGCAAACTGTGCATTCTGTGCAATATGTGCAAACTGGCAACTGACGGAACTAACACTGGGCAAACAGGCGTTTTGTACGAATATGTGAAACTGACTATCTCTGACAAAAACTGGTATTCTGTGCAATATGTTGCAAACTGACAATCTGACAAACTGTAACTGTGCAAACTGTGCATTCTGGAGCATAATTGCAATCTGACAACTGATGAACTAAAACTTGTAAAACGTGCATTCTGTGCAATATTTGCAATCTGGACAATATGCAAACTGAACTGGCAAAACTCGTTGCCTTCTGTGCAATATGAGCAATCTGACCATCTGCGAACTAAAATCTGCGCAAACTGTGCATACTGTCAATATGAGCAAAACTGAAAATCCAACAAACTAAAAACGGCACCAACTGTGCATTTTGTGCAATATGAGCCACAACTGGAAAATCTGACGACTAAAACTGTACAAAACAGGCCATTCTGTGCAATATGTGCAATCTGACAATCTGACGACCTAAAACTTGCAAACAGTGCATTCTGTGCAATATGTGCAAACTGACAACTGACGAAACTAACCACTGTGCAAACAGGGGCATTTTACGATATGTGCAACGACTAACTCTGCAAACTGATGACATTCTGCGCAATATGTGGATCTTGTGACAATTGACCAAATTAAAAGGTGCAAAACTGTGCATTCTGTGCAATCATGTGCAATCTGAAATCTGGCGAACTGAAAAACTGTGCAATGTGCATCGTGCAATATGATAAAATCTGGACAATTGACGAACAATACTTTGCAAACTGTGCATTCTGTGCAATATTCGTGCAATATGGGACAAATATAAAACTTACAATCTGTGCAAAAACTGTGCATTCTGTGCAATATGATTAAATCTGGCCAATCTGGACGAACTAATACTTGCAAACTGTGATTTTGTGCAATATGTGCAATATGGACAACCTATATAACTTACAATCTGTGCAAACTGTGCCATTCCTGCTGCAATATGTGAAAACTGACAACGACGAACAACACTGGAAACAGTGCATTTGTACGATATGTGCACCTGACTATCTCTGGCAATCGTGCATTTTCGTGCAATAATGCTGAATTGACAATCCGACAAACTTAAACTGTGCAAACTGTACATTCTGTGCAAATATGTGCAATCTGACATCTGACTAACGGGAAACTCTGCAACTGTGATTCTGTGCATATGAGCAAACTGACATCTGACGAACTAAAACTGTACAACAGTGCATTTCTGTTGCCAATTGTGCAAAACTGGGCAAACTGACGAACTAACACTGGGCAAAACCAGTGCAGTGCGTTTTGTACGATATGTGCAACTGACAATCTCTGCAAACTGTGTATTCTGTGCAATATGTGCAAACTGACAATCTGACAAACTTAAACTGTGCAAACTGTGCATTCTGAGCAATAATTGCAATCTGACAATCTGACGAACTAAAACTT
>JAMZAV010010708.1:0-26517 GCA_024449915.1 Sweltsa coloradensis
TTAACCCAAAAAATTTCTTGCTTTGAGAACCCTTTTAAAACCCCAGTTTTATCTCAAATATATACAAAAACAAAACAGGTGATTATTTTTCCGGGCAAAATTTGTACAAAAAACCCGGGTTTTCTTTTAAAAAAAGGGAAAAAGGCCAAAAAATCGGTTCTTGAAATTGGGGGAACAAAAAAAACCAGTTTTATTTGGTCAAAATTACATTTAAAGGAAACAGGTGATTAGGGTTTTTGGGAAACCAATTGTAAAAAAAACCGGTTCTTTTTAAAAAAGGGCCAAAAATCGGTTCTTGTATTGAGAACCCTTTTAAAACCCGGGTTTTTCTGCTCACATATAGGGACAAACAAAACGGGGATTATTTTTCGGGGGGGGACAACTTTACAAGTACAAAAAAACCGGGGTTCGTTAAAAAAGGGGGACAAAATCGGTTTAGTGTGGAAAAAACTACGCAACCTAATAGGGTTTTTTTTAAGGAGTTTGGAAATTTGATTTTTTGAAGGGTTTTCTCAAAAATTTCGGTTTGCATGTACGAATAAAAAAAAAAAATGGGTTTAATACGTCAAAAAAAATGTTATTTAGCTACAAAAACGGGTTTTGGGTTTTGAGAGTTAAATTTGTCAGGGTCACGTGAAACTCAACTCAATCTGATTTTTAAAAATTGAGTGTAGCCTAGGGACCTTTGAAAATATTTTCCGTAAAAAACGAAAGCTACCGGTTTACAATGACTGCTTCACGCGAATAGTATTATGTATGTGCCCAAACCGATTCTTAAGAGAATGCATCCCACGGGACCCTTAATGGTTTAAAAGCTTAATTTTAAAACAAAGGATTCTTTATTGTTTTTTTTAATTGTTTTGTTCTTTTTCACAAAACCCATTATTTTTAAAAATCATAAATTTCATCATCGTATAGATAATTCATTGTACATTATCAATGGCCTATGAAATTTAAAACTTTTGGGATTTATAGACGAATTATTTAAGGTTCACCAAATGAATTTTAAATGAAATTTTTAAAAAAACCCCTTTCAAAAAAACTTTCATTTTGGTATAGGGTTTATGTTTTACTGTTTTAAAATTTCGTTTTTGTTTTTTTTCTATGATTTTTTAAATTTTTTAAACCTAGTACCCTCAAAGTAAAATGGCACTGGCAGCAATGGTATTTAGTGAATTTAAAATTTAATTTAAATTTAAATTTAAATTTAAATTTAAATTTAAATTTAAATTTTTGTTTTGGGTCTTAAAGTTTTTAAATAAAAGTATTGTCCCACCAAGGGAAATTATCTATGTTTTTTGCATCTCAGTGACCCGTCGAAACCAGTTTTAAGGGCTACAGGTGATAGGAAAAAAAAACTGGCGAGGGCGAGGGGGAGCTGAATATAACCATCTAGCGGGGACACCTAGGGGCCCAAGGGAAGGTCGCTGGGCCCTTCCCAGAATCCCGTGCAAAAATAATTTTACGTAAAAAAAATGTAACAGCCGGGAAAAAATGGGAAAAACCCGTTTACACCCTCAGCGACAGCAAAGCGGTATTTTTTTCAAAGCCTAACATTGAAAGAAAAAAACATCTTAAATTCAGAAAAAAAATACATATATAAATTTGGGGTACAAACCCCCCTTAAATGTCGGGAAAAAATTATATTTTATAGTTTAATGTTTTTATTTTTTGCAAACATGAACAATAGACATCGATATAAAAAGCGTATGCGATTTTTGGCCCCCAACATTCCCATTGGGAAAATTTTAGTGAATAGTTATTTGAAACTCATAAATGACATGGTAATTGGATATTTGACAAAGTGACTTTTTTTCTTTAAAAAATTTGTTTTTTTTTTTTCTAAAGCCCTTTATGTCATCTAAACATTTAAAAAGGAGCAGCACCAAGGTATATTGGTGTGAGTTCTGCAAAGATAGGTAGGTATTTTTTTATTAAAATATATTTTCATCTTCGGGCACTCTTTTACTCACGTTTTTCACGTATTATTGCAACTTTTCTTGTAATTCTTTTTAGAAAAAACCGTTTTTCGTTAATAAGGAAACTTTTTTTACAAGTTTTAGCAAGTGAAAAAAATCTGTATCTATTCTGACAAAAAAACCCCCAGCAAGACATAAATCGTTTGTTCTTTGTATCTAGTTCAACTAGGACGCGCAAAAAAAAGGGACACAAACTTATAATTTTAAATTTTAAAATTTAAATAAGCTTCACCTCCCTTTGCCCAATTGTTTTATTGATTTTCCGTCAAAAAGCTTGTTCAGCCAAAAAAACCGAGCAAATGAACAAATTTAAATTTTGCAATTGGGAAATTTTAACGTTGGCTTGTAAGAGTTGAAACACTAGCTGGTTGCTACTCTGTTTTTGAATGATTGCATTGAACACGTCTCTTTTAGTATGCAACGGGGTTTTATCGAGAGGAAAAAGAATGTTGGGGGGGGGATGAAAAACACAGTTTTACACTATATGATTTTAGAATTTTTTATGGTGATTTTGAGCCTAAACCCAGGGGTTTTGGGATATGAAAAATAAATACATTAAAAATATGAAAAATAAAAAAAGTCAGCCATTTTCCAACTAAAGCTTTTTTTTTCTTCACTTTTTGACTGCCTTTTAATTTTTGCAATGTTTCTCATTTTTTTAAAAAAACCCAAACACAAAACTTTTGCAAAGTTTTTCCTGGGTACCAAATTAAGAATGAAAATATAGGGAAATTTTTAGATTTTAATTTTTTACGTCATGCTAGGACAAACCTTATATATTATATATATTATTATAGGGACATATTATAGTACTAGTTAGCCCTAAAAAAACAAGTTATCTCTCGAGAGAGGGGTATTTTTTTTCCCAAAAAACTTTTTTAAATTTTAACAATATGTATTCAAATTTTTGCTTTGAATTCCCCAGTTTTGGCCATTCTTGCATTTCCCTTTCTGAAGGTAGGATCTGTTAATTGAAAAACAAAGCTTTATTTTTGTCTAAAGGAGATGACAAAAAGGCCTACAAACCCCAAAAGTAGGGGGTTTTCCCCCCGCATCGTCTTCGAGCCCAAAGAAAATTTTATTTTATTTACCTTGAAGGGATTTATATTTGCATATTTTTTATATTTTTATATTCGCTCGAAACGAAAAAAAGAAAAGCTGTGAAAAACTTTTTGGCAAAAAAACTTTCATTCAAAATTTAAAAAGGGTAAGTCCCCTGGGGCCCTAAAACGATTTTAAAATTTTGTATGAAAAAAAGGGCCCCCATTTTGGGGGTTTTTCCCGGGTCTTAAAAATTGCAGGTCTTGATTTTAACCCACATCGTTTATCGTTACTAAAAAAGTGTATTAGAAAGATCACCGGGCACAAAATTAAAAACCAATTGAAAGTTTATAAAATTTTGAGTGGTACAGCAAAGATTTTCATTTTAAAATAGTAGGGTATCTAGGCCCAGTGCTTAGTATAGGTAAAGGCAATGCCGTCCTCATTTGAAAAAAAGTTCCCCCCAGACGGAAAAACAAAGTCTAAATTTTAGTCACTCCCAACTCCAAAGAGACCCCCTGGCCCAACCCAACTAAGCCTATAGGTTTCACCTACAAATAAAACGCAAACCTGCCCCCGGGCCCCTCGTAAGAAGGGCAATAGGCCTCGGGCGTCACAAAAAATTTTTGCCCGATTAAATTTCAGAAGTTTCAGAAAAAATATAACCTATTTAAAAGGCAATAAAAGGGCCCAAAGGGAAATTTTAAAAAAAGTGTTTTAAACTTATGGCCCAAGTGTTCCAAAATAGGCCTTTGACCTCCTAGACCAATAAAAAAAACCAAAAAAATTCTAGGCCCCAAAAAAAACTAGGTTTTACGAAAAACGAGTGAATGATCTTTAGAAGTCTCCCCAGTCAAAAAAATTAAATTTATAGTTTTTTTTATTATTTTTTTCAATCTTTTTCCCTTTAAAAATGTCGGTGTAAAGAACATGGGATGTATATGTATAGGTCTAGGGGGACCTAGAACCCGCCCTTTTTCGTTAAAGGCGTCCCTATAGGCCCACATCCTACTAAAGCTCATAATAAAAATCCAAACTGCCTCTGTTCTCTGCTCCCCGGATTATGTAGCCCCCCGATCTGTCTCTGAAAAATCATCAAATGCTAAAAATAATATCCCAAAAAGGAACTTTGGGCACAAGTTTTGGGCCAACTGAAGCCCTAAAGTTTTGGGCCTAAGGAAACAATCAGCGGAAAAAAGAAGCCCCCGTAAGACCGAGGTTTCTACCCACGGGGTTTTATAGGGGGAGAGAAAACCTTCATTATAGGCCTAATGTAAGAGGAAAAAGGAAAAACCTTTATTTGGACATAATTGACTTAAGTTGTAAGGTCAAGGATGAACCAAAAAAAAGATATAGTGATGTGTGTGTGTGCGTAGCTAAACAAAAATCAATTCCTATAAAAGTAAAGTAGGCCTTTTCCCAGTGTGGAGTTACTGCAAGTGTTTACGAACATGTCCTAATTATTATGTGTAATTGTTTTAATTTAAACTAAATTATTAAAAATGTGAAGGTGGCCTATATTTTACTTTTTATAATTAATAAATGTATAGGCGGAACCGGTTTATATTAACTAAGAAAGAAAGACGGATTGGCCCCAGACGTAGAGGTGAAATTCCAGGGGGGAAATAAAAAAGGGAAAAAATCAAAAACACGGACTTGAGAAAAGCTGGGCCTAAATAAAGATGGGATGGGAAGGAAAAGGTTTATTATTTATTGTTTTTTTCAAATAGCCAAATACAGCCATGGCAAAGGGTTTGGACGTAAAAAACATTGGGGGAAGAAAGGGTTTAAAAAAATTGGGGAAAAGGGAAAAGACGAGAGACCCCAAAGGAAGAGATACGTTTTTCACGAGAAGATAAAAAAAGGGGAAAAATTTTGGGTTCCCAAAAACCCAACTGACCCGCCCAAGCTCGATACAACTTTGGGGAAAAAGATGACGAATTTTTTTTAGGAAAGTGAGTCGACCATGAAGAACAATTGTGGCCCTCTAGCTTGTTCATTTTAAAATATAACCCTTTGTGTATAGTTGTGAATTCCTTCTAAAGAATAAAAACCTAAATTATGGGCCAGAGGCATATTAGGTTGACCCCGAATCCCGCCTTCCACGAAAACATTTCAATCAAAATAACGAGTTTTTTCTTGCGGGCCAACCCTAAAGATTTTACGATCAGGCGGCGAGGAAGAAAAACCAAAGATCTATTAAATTAAAAAACAGCCAAAAAATAAACCCCAAGGGGGCCCTGTGGCGACTACGCGTCAATGGGCGTTAATTTCAGAGGAGTGACAAACCCCGACCAGTTTTTCCAAAGTAATCACGAAGTTCAACCCAGGCTTGCCAAAATTTTAACACGAAAAATGTAAAGTTACCTGCACCATGGGAGATTGATTTTTTAATTTTTTAGTAAAATATAAAGGATTTTTTTTTATCTCGGGCCTTGGGCCTAAATTTGTTTTGTAAACCCTAGCTTATACTTTTGTATTGTTTCTTTGTACTTGGAAGTAAAATAATTATAAAATAATTTAAAAATTTACACATATTAAAAGGCTTTTCAATCTACGGGATTGCGTTCTGCAGAAATAATCATTTTTTTCATCGTTTTTAGAAAAAGAAATGGCTACAGATAATTTTTTTTAAAATTTATGGATTTACATATAATAATTTTTACTTGCGAAACATGTGATTGAATTAAATGAAATCCTGTCTGTTGGGTACTTTTTTTAGGTACCGATTTTTGGTACTACTCAAAAACGTTTTTTGAAAGATTTATATCTATGCAAAGTAGTTTCTAATTACCCCTGACTCATTTTTTAAAAATAAATAACAAACTTAAATTTTTAAATTCTGTCTAATGATTTTAAAACGAAACCCCAAAACAAAGATGAGTAAAATTTACTGGAATAAAAATGACGAACTCTTACATAAATAGTTTATAAAAAACTCAGCGCAAAAACTGTCGTCATAGTCAAAAAGACATCGCACCGTTTCCCGGGTCCAATCCCTCCAAGAAAATAAAAAAAACTCGAGAAAAACAACCAAGCGGCAAAGTTTAAAATTCAAGGGCTGGGTAACAACAAAATTTTCAAGGGACATTCAACCCTAGGCATTTGGGTTTTCCCGGGCGGGGGAATAGCCTAGTATAATTGTGGGGGTTTCACTAGATAATTTTATTTTAGCATTCAATGGGGAAAAACAAACATTTATTTTTTAAAAAAATTTAAAAATTTAAAATTTGTGTTTAGAGTGTATACCCATTCAGTCACGAACTGATTTTCAGTTAGGGACATTAAATTTTAAAGCAACCCAAACCAACCCCTTTTGGGGCGACTAGAGACCCTTATTTACCCTTCCTTAGCCAAAAACTTAAGTATTTTTTCGTAGTTTGCATAAATCCATAGTTTTTAAAGGCCAAAAAAAATAACGATCAGTATATCAAAATAATTTTTTAAAATTGGGGGCCCATGGGGCGAAGCTTAAATCGCAATTTTACGATATTTTTTTTATTATTTTTAAACTTCTTCGATTATAACCCCACTGCTTTATCCATTGTAATATTTTCACAGAACCTTAAATTTTACGAATTTAAATATTTGGTAAAAATTTGATGCATCGTAAAAAATTTCGCATGAAAATCCTTTTTTTTACGTTTTTTTTTGTTAAAAAACATACGCTCATAACAACGCGCCTGAAAAAGCGTTTGCGAATTTCCCTAGTTTAGCACCCTTTTTAAATCAAGCCGCAAGTTTGGGGAAATTTAATAATTATTTACCTCCCCCCCCAAACCCCTTTAAAAGTTGGGAAATAGGTTTAGATATCGATTATTGATTGAAGAGATTGATTGATTATAATTTTTATAAATAAATCCCGTTAGTAACAATGAGTTAGTACCCAAATCCTCTTCGATACTCTTGTAAAGTGGGTTTGTACAAAAACTGTTGGTAGGTAAAGACGAATTAGAAGGTGTCACTTTAATTTGGTACATTAGTGTTTTGTGTGGGAACATGATAGTTGAAATTATACAAGGGACTGTTTTTTAATTAGCACCCCTTACTTACACGAGGTAGAATAGGGGGGAAATTAAAAATTATAAGGTTTAACTTTAAGGCTAGATTTTTCCGCAAAACTTTTTGTACTGCCTATAGCGCAAGACAAGAAGAAATTAGGGGGTTGACTTCAATAATGAAAAAATATACTAGCTCAACAAAATTTGCGCGTCGTAATTTTGGTAATTTGAATTAGCACAAATCTCTCAAAAAAAAAGTGTCATAATTTTATGCTGTGAAATGTGAGTATTATAACATTTTAACTTTTTTTATTTTAACGATTTGAACTGAAGATGATAAGACGTTAAACAAATAAATCAAAATAACTATACCAAGAATCGATGAGAGAGGATGAATGACGTAGCAATATTTTTTTTTAATAACACCAGACTTGGTTTCAAACGTTATTCTAGGGACAACAACACACAAGGATCGTTTTCTATCGGAGCACACTTTGGCGATCCTCGTCACCCCTCTAAAATGATTTTTACAATTATTATTAACAGGAAAGCTTTCTCTTATTGCCAGATGTAATGGTTCGAATCCAGGGTGTACTTTGTCAAGCTTATATCAGCCTTAATGGAGGGATAATTGTCTTTATATTAGAAAATGCACTTGGAAATTATAAATTATGCACCTGTTATATACAGATCTTTGAAACAAACAAGATATTAATTTTTTACTAACATTTACTATAAAAAAGACCTAAATGTTTGAAGACCCACGGGCGTTTAAATTGTTAATAATCCCACGCTTACATAATTTGCAATCTCCAATATGGCGATATACCACAGATTTGATTATGTGTGAATTTTGTTTGAGTGTGTCCATTTGTACCATCTGAAGAGTTCCAGTAAAACAAAACTCGAAGTGGACTTTGGTCACTTTAAAAAAACAGCCACAGCGGTGACTGTTATTTCCATCTGCAGGCCCTATATACCTCATCTCCTATCGTAGATATAACCACTTCGTATTGATGTACAAATAAAGTAATTCAAATTAGTGTAAGTTCTGCCCATATGTGTTATTTTGTGAAATTGCTATTGACCCTAAAAGGGTAATTAAACAACATTGTGCATTAGCTGATTGCCGAGTTTCAATTTGTGGCAGTAATCCCTAAAAATTACGAGCGTTCCTCGGCGCTGGAAATAATCCAATTATATTAATGTGAGAGGTAGTTGTCGGGCAGTGTTGCGCGATTTCCTTCTTGTTTAGTATCAGCTCTCTTCTGCTTGTAAGGCACTAACAACAGCGTATTCTGCATTTATTTGAACTTTAATTACAAACACTAATTTAGAAATATATACGATGGTCATATTGTCGCGTACATAACGTGCATTTAAATGTACTTTTAGAATGTTCTTTACTGGAAATTTTACCGGGAATGTAGTGTTCGTATTTAAAAAAAACTTATTATGATTAAACGTATTCTGGCTAGCCTAAATTTAATTGATTATAATAAATTATATATTGATTCTAGCAAAATCAGGCTACAGTTACGCATTAGGATTTACAGTTGACGCGCCCTTAAACTAACTAAATTAAACCCCTTTCATTTATCTTAATATATCAAGGGTTACCGGGTACTCAACACATGGCTCACTCCTCGTCCTGGCTTTTTTCCTGGTTACTAGGAAAACGCTTAAGTCCCGCCCGCGTTGTTGGATGAGCGTAATTGGTGCATTGAGCTACCATGTGCTATGCGAATTTTCTGTTGTTCTGGGGAAAAAATCATTATTAAATTGAAATTTTTTTAAATTAAATAAAATAAAATAAAAAAATTAACTTTTTTTTTTTTTTAATTAATCGTAATTGTTTTAAAAAAAATCGTAAAATTGAAATTTTTATAAGAAACAACTTCTCGATTGCGCTCAAATTTCACAAGAATATCTTAATTCATAAAATAAAGGTTCTGTTCAAAAATCATTAAAATCGAATAAAGCATGTAGGTGTTATAAGTCGAAGAATTATGTTTTAAAAATCAAAAAAATGGTAAAATTGCGATTTTCCCATGAGAAATTTTTTCCGATTGCGCTAAAAAACGTGGCAGTTCTAAATTCAGAGATTTCGAAGGCCTCCATTAAAATTTCATCGCAATCGGAGTATCGGTTTTAAGCCGGAATCGTGTGGACAAACAGACAAAAATACAGAAAAAAAAACATTCCGGATTTTTTTCTCCAGTGTAGTAGAATAGAATCTTCGCTTCGCTCGCTACGCTCATCCAAAAAACAAAATAAAAAAAGTAAATAAATAAATACAAAAATCACAACAGATTGTTGAAAAAGAATAACAAAATTGAATTATAGTACGTTAACCCGTTTATATATTTATATTTATTGAGCAATTACAACAGGTATTAACCTACAAGTGTCAGGTTACTAAAACACAAAACAATAAAAAAAAATTTTACAAATCATTCAATTCATGAACAATGGGTACTATAAAATTAGAATTATACAACAAATGCATTAAGAAAAACTTGAATAACAAAAGTATTTAAAAAATAAAAAACGTCTGAAAAAACAAAATGAATGAAAAATTAACTGATGTTTTAAAATACAAAACTGGTGATAAGAGTGATAAATGAGTGATATTTGTAAAATGGCATAAACAGCTGCTTTAAACAAATGAAGTATCATGTGGTTGGTGTCAATTACTGTGTCAATGGCTAATAATTTATTGTAAGTGTCTTGATTTCCATTGTTGCATATTCGTTTATGTGGGGGTGCCGAGTTGTGTTTTCAAGCATCGTAAAATACAGTTCTGCCTCGTAGAGTTCTAACAAATGCTTGATTGGTCGTGTAGCAGTCACAATTCATTGCACAGCCGGAGTTCTAAACTACATCTGACGCACTAATTGAACGAATGACTCTTATCAATCGATATTAATGTAAAGTTTATGACCCCAATAATTGGCCATTAACAGTTTAGTTTAACTCAACGGTTTAACACCATCGTACATCGACTCACGCCTGAAGATTATTTTTAACACTCGCAGAGGTGAAATGAAATCACAAGTGTGCCATTTTCAATTATTGCAATGCACTGTTGATGCATTGTTACAAGCGACGAGTATGAGACGCATCAAGCATCGTCTAGATTACCCAGCGACCCATTGATAAAATTGAGGAAATGCAACAACGACCTATTTAGCTTATTTTATACGCGCCAAGGACCGCGAACTGCGCTAATAACTGAATGTGTGTAAAAATAGCACTTTTTAGTGATGTGGCATTTAAATTTTATAATACTTAACATTGTTCTCACTTTTGTAGCATCGATTATCTTCGATACAATTTTGAACTGTCCAATTCAGAATTTAATTTTGTCACATAACTATAAATTTAGTTTTAGCAAAAACCGAACTTTGTAGTGTTCACTAAACAAAAAATAAGAAATTACGATAATAATATAGTAATGATTCGATTACAGTACAGTAATACACGCTTGATAACATACCGAACTTGAAGTTAAATGTTCGCGAATTCCAAGCACGTACCCAAGTCAATACAAATTAATAACAGCTTAGAGCCCTACAATCACGCGCCGTTAGCTAATTGGCGTGGGTGTGCTGCGTCGAGAGTGCGTGGGCATCTCACTAGTCAATCATCTCCCTCCTTCGGAGTCGACAGCACCTTTAGCATCGGTAATTTAATTTTGAGCAGATACGGCCGGTGGGGGTTGTAATTGCGTCCAGTCCTCGACGAGCTAGCTGCTAGATTGTTGGTAATTATTGTTTCTCGTAGGTTGGCAACATGTAATTGATTGGCATTTGGGCTCGGCGTTTATTTTATGTTGATGTGGTCTTGGGTTTTAAAACGGAAATGTACACTCTTTCTTGCAAAGCGTATTAATTAGTGTTTCGTTCTACATCGTCGATAAGATAAACATGTTTATTTTTTAATTTGAAGATTTTTAAAAAAAGTGGTGTAGGTGGTTATGCCAAATTTGTCTTACGCATGCGCATAAACTTAATTGACAAGCGTATCAGTTTTTCGTTTAAATAATAGTGTTAATTAAATTAAAATTGAAACCCTACAATATTTCGAAAAAATTTTGTATCATAAAAAGCTATTTTGCGTTTTGTTTCGGTGGTAAGTAATTATAGTAAAAGTGTCGTCCCTTAATATAGGGGGAAAAAATGTGCTCGTTGCAAAGGCCTGTGTAAATTTTTAGTTGGTTTCAAAAAAAAATAAAATAATATAGGCCTCCCCTACACCAGTTTGAAGTTTGGGATCGTTATATTATTATTCATGAAAAGTTATAATAATCTGCACAGTATTGCAACCATTGTTGAGAGTCAAATTTTTCGAAACTAAATTTTTCTAAACTCCAAATTATTTACATTAGTTTTATTATAATAATTTATTATTATTATTATTATTATTATTATTATTATTATTATTATTATTATTATTATTATTATTATTATTATTATTATTATTATTATTATTATTATTATTATCATCATCATCATCATCTATCATCATCATCATCATAATCATCATCATCATCATCACCCATCATTATTATTATCTTTTTATTGGATGTATTTCATACAAACTCGGTTAAAACCGGAGCTAACATTTTTAAACGGACTTACGTCAAGTACTTCCATGTGTACCTATTACATACATTATTACTTTTGTTTAACTCTAACTAAAAAAAGAGTCATTTATAAATTCTAATATTGTTTGTAGATGATGTTTTCTTTCTGCTGTGTACAGTCGTGGCCGATTTCTCGTCGCCATCCTAGCATTTGCTCTTCGGACTATGGGAAACCACAAAAACCATGTCAGGATGGAAGCTGTCTCGAAATCTCGAAGTAATATTCTTAGTTTAGAAATTTACGAACTATTCTACACGTGTTGAGTATTACTGCCTTTTGAGTCTCGATGTATACATTGGGGTTTGAAGATTAGTTGTTTAATCTTTCATGTAGCTTCTTCGGTATGATGCCGTTGGCTGTATATATGAATGGGATTGTATTTACTTTTTCTGTTTCCCACATCTTCTTGATCTCAATTGCAAGTTCACTATACTTGTAAAATTTTTTCTTCCACGTGGTCTCGACGTTATGGCACATTGGGATAGCAACGTCGATAAGGGTAGTTTCTTGTTTCTTCTTGTCAATTATTATTAAATCCGTCTGTTGTGATGTATCGTTTGGTCTGTTATAAACTGTGCGGTCGTAATATAATTTGTAATCTTTACTATCTAGTACTTTCTCTGGTTTGTATTTGTAGAAAGGGGTGTGTGTGTCAATGAGGTTGTACTTGATTGCTAGTTTTTGATGAATAATGTTGCTATTTGGGTTTATGTCTGTAGAGGTAATCTTTTTGACATAGTGACTTGCCCCCCGGATATGATGTGTTCGATTGTTTCACCCCTTGCACTACATTTTCTACATTGATCGTTTACTGTCGCATTTTTGTATTATGTATTTTTTAAAATTTGGGTTTCGCCCGCAATCACTCTCTCTTGAATAGCCATCATAAAACCTTCTGTTTCTCCAAATAGTTCCCCGTTGTTTAACCACCTATTTGATGCTTTAAATTCTACGTGACCTTTGTGTAGTTCATCATAATGTCTCTTGTGTAGGGTCTTTTCTGAGAGGACGTAACTCTTTTGAAGCGTCAGTTATGAGTTTCCCTTGTAGATTGACATTTTCGTTTGCTAGATTGAGTGGAGTTAATGATTTGTCAGCTAGCACTACAGCCCTATGAAGTGTGGATTGGTTGCTCTTTGTAAAAAAGTATTTTTTTAAAAATTTCTATTTGTTTATAATATAAGTTGTTCAGATCAATTAGGCCCCGTCCTCCTTTTTCTCTTGGAAGTGTCAATCTCTCTATTGCTGATTTAGGATGATGTATTCTGTGTTTGGTAAGTGTAGTACGAGTTAATATTTCCAACGCGTGGATGTCTGTCTGCGTCCATTTAATGATTCCGAATGAATATGTCAGTACTGGTACAGCATATGTATTTATTGCTGTGATCTTGTTTTTCCCGTTTAGTTGCGTCTTGAGGATAGACTTTAGTCGTTTCTTGTATGTATCTATCAATTTGCTTTCATAACTTTATGTTCAATTCGGGCAGCTTGTGCAAATCCTAAATATTTGTATACATCGTTATCGTCCTTTATTCCAACCTATTTCCATCATCTAGCTGGAACTCTTCTGCTTGTGTAACCTTACCCTTTTCGATATGTAGCGCCCTTAGATTTGTCTACTCCAAACTCCATGCAGATATCTTGACTGAATTCTGATGTTGTATTGACTAGACTGTTTAGTTGAGCAAAATTTGATGCATAAAAACTTTAGGTAAATCCATGTAGAATAGGGGGGAAAATTGTGTGACATACCACATTATTGTCCTTAATTTTAAATCCGTATGTCGATTCGTTAAGCATTTTGTGACAGTGGGTTTAATGACAGACAAAACCATAATGCACTTAAATGAGTCACCTTGGAAAATGCCACTTTAATTTGTATTGGATCTGTAGTTATCTGCTGGTTTTTCATTTTTTAGTTTAGTGTTGTTCTCCATGTCTCCATTACTGTCTTCAAAAAGTTTACAATTATTGGGTTGATTTTATATATTTGTAAAATCTGAATAAGCCATGTGTGTGGTGTTGAGTCAAAGGCTTCTTGTAGTCAATGTAGTTTACGTGAATATTCCTTTTTCTTATTGTGTCCCTGATTCATTACAGTAGAGTCAATAATAAGTTGTTCTTACATCCCTGTGAGTTCTTACGGCATCCTTTTTTTTTCCTCGGCCATGATATTGTGTTCTTCGCAATGATTATATACTTTATTTGTTATGCATGAAGTAAATATTTTATATATAGTTGGTAGACATGTAATTGGCCGATATTTACTTGGGTTCTTCGTGTCATTTTTCCTTTGGTTTGAGAAAGGTTACTCCTTCAGTAAAGAATTCGGGTATTTCTTTAACTCCTTTATAAACTCGTTGAGACATTTTTAAAATTTGATTGTGAGTAGAATTAAATTTTTCTTATACCAAAAATTTTGAATATTATCATTACCTGGTGCTTTCCAGCTATGGGGTAGCACTGATTGTCGACTTTAATTCATCATTAGTTAAACCTTCGAATCTCATCTCATTAATATCGCTCATCCTAGCTATTTCATTTTGGGAATCCATTGTGCATCCTGGTTGTGTGCTACCGGGTTACCCCATATTCCTGCCCCAAAACTCTTCTATCTCTGTCTTAGTTGGTGTTCCATTTTCCTTTATTTTTTCGGTACTAGATAGTTGTTGGTAAAAACTGTTTTTCCTTTTCTTTAAACATTCGGTTTTGTTCTTTTCTAATACTAAAATTTTTTTTATCTTTTTAATCTCTTAGCTAGAGCACTTACTTTTTGTTTTAAATGTATCCAAATATTCGTGAATGCATTTCGTTAAGTGGTTCATGCTTTGCATGAAACCTTGAATCTTTCAAATATATTTTGGCAGTATCTTATCACATTTTTAGATCGATTACCCATTCGGTATTGTTCCAGTCGACCGATATCTCTCCTAAGCTCAAAGATTCTCCCAACTAGTCGCTTTTTCCCATTTCGTACTTTTCTTCTCCTGTTTTGTCTTTGAAGATGTTGCAGATTTTACCTTTAAGCCCAAATATCTAACCACTGCTACAGCGGCACAATAAATTGCCGCATGAACGTCTGCAAATGATAGTTCGTCTTGTGTGTAATCTGATAAAATATGTGTGTTCATTATGTGTACCGCTGTCTTCATTTCCTTTGAATGCTTGGGTTTAGGTATGTATGGGCTTCTGTTTGGTTGTATGCGCGCAAACTCTGACATGGTGTTGTAAATGCTAAAGCTAGGATGTTCTTTGATTGATCATGTCAGGTGTATTTTCTATTGCGTTATTCATATCTATCTCTTGTGTTTGATCGTCTAGTTGTTCTGGGTATCTTGATCTTCTTTGGGTTTGGGTTTTGGTATTTCTAGTGGTTCTGGACGTTCTGGGAGGCCTGGACGTTCTGGTAGGTCTGGATGTTCTGGTAGGCCTGGAACGTTCTGGTAAATCTGGATGTTTTTGGTTGGTCTGGACGTTCTGATAGGTCTGGACGTTCTGGTTGGTCTGGAAGTTCTGGTGTGTTTTGGTAGATTTGAAAGTTCTTGCAGGTATGGCAATACCGGTATTTCTGGTAGTTTTAGTAGCTCTGGTATGAAGTGGTCTTCTTCTTCGCTTTTCCTCTGCTGATGTATTGCCGTTATCATCTTGATGTGCTTGTAGTTCGTTCTTCACTTCGCGTTTTATTCTATTTTATATGTTTACTGGTAACATTTTATTTTTAACTATAATTCTTCTTTGGTCAGCTATTCTCTGTTCACTTACTTCTAAAAATGGATATTCACGAACAAACTCCCTATGGGGCTCCCTTTTCGATAACCTATTAAAACAGTCTCTAATAACGTTTTCCCTATAATAGCTACGCATCACACAAAAGTTCATATCTTCTGTCCATTTGATGCGCTGTCTCATTTTTCCAGCTTTGGTGGTCTGTAATGATTCCATTACAGAAACATCCATCGTCTGTTAGTCCCTATTTTTTCCTTGTTCTAGATAAATTTTTTCTACTATCTGTCAAAGTCACCTATTATTTGTTATTGTTGGATGAGCGAGCGAGCGTAGCGAGCGGAAGCGAAGACATCAATTTCCACTGACCCCCCAAAAAATTTAGCTCGGTGTTTTTTTTTTTTTTGTTTTTTTGTTTTTTTTTTTGTTTTTCCGTCTGTTTGTTCGCTCGATTCCGGGCAAACGGCATACGCGATCTTGATGAAAATTTGACCCGGGCCTTCGTTTTCTCGAACTTGAGGTGTATTGTTTTTGGGTACAATCGAAGAAATATTTCTCATAAATATCGTACTTTTACGATTTTTTTCGATTTTTGTGCGATATTTTCGTGACATTTGGGCCGATTCTGACCAAACTGGTGGGGCTAGAACGTTCATATTTCACATGGACATTAAGATTATGGTGATGTAGTACCTTTTGAAAGAAAAAGTTGAAAAAGTTAGCTAGAATCTATAGAAAATAAAGGTTTTAATATTAGTTTTTCAATTTTTAGTGCGATATTTTCGTCACATTTGGGCCGATTCTGGGCCAAACGGGTAGGGCTAAAAACGTTCAGATTTCACATGGACATTAAGGTTATGGTGATGTAGTACCTTTTGGGAAAAAAAAAGTTGAAAAAAATTTGTCAGAATCTACAGAAATAAAGGTTTTAATATGAGTTTTTTGAAGTTTATAATACCAATTAACAAATAACAATAGAAACTTGACAAAAAATCACCTCCACAATGCATTCAAAAAGCACTTGCAAAGGAAAAGTGCAAACAAACGCACAAAACGCAAAAAAAAACGCTCATCCATCAACGCGGCGGGACTTTAGCGTTTTCCTAGTTTATAAAGTCCCAAAGCACTTTAAAAAGAATTAAAAACACTTTTCTCAATGATTCATCAATTTCAGGGCGGTGATGAGGTCTTCGCTTCTCAACCTCCTTGCCTTTTCGTTTTGATAAATCTTTTCTTATTTGACGAATTTAGAAGACTTCAATCTTTCTCGTTCTGCAAAATAATTAACGGTGCTTACGTAAAATGCTAAATATTATACTATTTTAGATATATTACCTTTCTGAAGTTACAAAAAATGCCTCTAAATGAATATATTGCCTACCACTAACTGTCAAAATTAACAAAATTCAACTGTTCAATGTTTTTACAGGCCCAGGTCTAGACAACGATATAAAACTACAAAATAATGGGTATAAAAACTAAAAACTAATACTTCCCTTCAATGTCACTTGTAGTTTCGTCAACTAGTAGATCAAGATGATGTCAAAATTTGAGATGGAATGCTTGTATTTCAGCGGCAATAGAAATTTAACCAGCACTTATCTCGAACTTGACTAGCTTGTAACCCCAACAATGTTGGGATTATTATTATCTAATATATATCTGATTATTATTATTATTATTATTATTATTATTATTATTATCATTATTATTTTTTATTATTATTATTATTATTATATTTTGTTGTTGTTTATTTATTGAACAAGTTAAGATACTACATATTAAACTTAAATGTTGAAGAGAATCAGAGAGGGCATAGCCCCATAGCAAGTTATGCCTGATACACCCGAGATTACGTTAAATACTACTAAATAGCTGCTGCCAGATTAAAAGTATCCCATAATAATACTTAAATATTATCTAATACATATCTGATTTGTATCCATCTAAATACAATATTTTACAAAACAAATCAATACAAGCAAAAAATGAAATTAATTTGAATTCGAGTTTTAATCAAGAACGAAAACCGTAAAAATAAATCTGTGAGTACATTCTTGGTCCCGAGCGCTGACGGTGCGCTAGCTCGTACTCCATCACTGTGCCCCCTCTGCTAAAAGCTCCTTACAGTATTTCATCTCCGCGTATAGATATAATGTGAAAAGCAAGCCCATCCAGCCATCCAGCCTCACGCCGTTGAGTGGATTATATTATTACAATAGGGGATTTATGAGCCAATCAAGCGTAGCCTAATTTAACGCATGTCGGAACCTCCACCATAAATCATCACGGATTATCATGGCGGTCGATTTAATATCCCAAACTAATGCCAATATACTCCACCATGCACAGGGGTACAACCGCACAGGGTAACCGATAGACACACTATTAACAAGTACACATACACGATTGTAATTACTTAATTCTGATCTAATCATAAGAATAGTGGATGTGTTGACTTATGCGCTGTGTTTTAACTTTTTAAAACAGTGCAGAGGGCACTTTGAGATGATTTTGGCGTAGATTGATTTTTGTAATTTTTTGATTGGTAAGTCACGCGTTTGAAAGTGATACACTTTTTCGGCAGGGAGGACGTCGGTTCGATATCCACCATTGGCAATCATGACTGAAGAGTTTTCCAAGGTTTTCAAGATTTTTATTTATTTATTATTTATTTAATTTATTTATTTAACGTCTATCCTATTCAGTTATAAAAACTGATTTACAAAGGAGGACAACTAAAAAAAATAAAAATTTTACATAGAGGCAGAGACCAACAATTAAACTACATTTTCGTAAATATTTGAAATAGTAGCATTACAACAAACAATGCTTTTTAAACACAATTTTGGTAATACCGGTACAAACAAAATTTTGGTAATACCAAACCAAATACCAAACTTGGTAAAGATTAAAAGGCGAATGCGCCACAATAAACAATATTATGATACAAAACCTATATTTTTGTTACAAGCAGGCCTAAATTTAAAATTTGGTTTTTAGGTCCGGTTTGACCCACTCGGGAATCAGGATTAGGATTCTGGAACTATGTGGCCATGCAACAAGGAAGTGAACGAACATGTACAGTACACGATTGAGCTATTTACGTTTACTAAATCACATTAGATTTGTAAAATCATCTTGGAAAATTAGAATTATTATCGTTTTTTTTTTAACAATGAAAAAGATATTTGCGAGTAGAAGGTATAAACGATGGCGAAGAGAGGAAAGTTACTTTGTCAGGCCAGGAAAAGTAAGCTTAAAAGAGGACTAATGCGGTTTGTTTTTCTAATGGCTTTTAAGTCGTTAAGGGTGTTTATGTTAACTCAACTTTCATTAAACGTTAAACATTGTTGCTGAAAATTGTGGCTGGGAGAAAAAACTCTACTGCAACACGAAAATATTTGTTTTTAAAAACAGACATCAAAAACTAAAATAAGCCTAGGACAGTTAATTTATTTGGTCAATATTTTCAGTTATAAAAAACAACTTAGGTCTACTTGTTTTGTGTCCATCTATATGTTGATAACTTTTTTTCTTTTGTATGGTATACACACACCCAAAAATTTATAAAATTTCATAAATTCGATTTCATGCAATCTCGACGTTTGATGCAAGAGCCATTTTGAAAAAAAAAAAGGAACTAAAAAGGCAGCTCTAACATTGAAAACACCCAGCCGAGTACCTATTTCCCTCTATTATGTAGATTCCTTCAGTAAATAAGAAGTAGCATTTTTGTTTTGTTTATATCACATTGTTTTAGTCAACTTAGTTAACCTTTACTAAGGTGTAAAATGTGAAATCTTTATCTACCTTCGCTTTTTTGTCTTTGTTTTGATATATTTTCAATATATATATATATTTAATAATCTGATGACGGAAATAGTTTTTATTAATTTTCGAAACTTTTGTTTTTATTGTAAAATTAAGAGGTGCTTTCCACTAAGTGTTTTAATATGCCAAATTAACTTTTTTTAAATATCAACCAAAGTTACAAGTTTACAATCATCTATCATATAATTTTCTACTTTGAATAACTATATTATTAACATGCATGTTTGATTCACTTTGTAGCAGCATGACAAGGGTGTGGATGTAGGGTAGGCATTGGATTATTAATTAAATACTAGATAACAAAACGCATTAGGCCTACATAAACAAAACTAAAAATGTAAGTAGGTTTACAAGGTGAACAAAAGCACATACAAAACTTAATAAAATACAAGTCTGAAGTACTTGCATAACAGCGTCATAGTCCCCCTACAAATAAAGCCAAGGGTGAAACAGTCTAGTAAAATATAGATGGGGTAGTAGATTTCACGTTAGTCTAAATGATAGAATGTTAAAAATGCACTAGATAGATTGCAAAAGGCTAAAGATGTGGTTTAAAAAGTGAAAAGAGATTATTCACATTCAATGATAATTATTATAATTAATTGTGGAACATCAAAACTACAGTCAACGTTCAACCGCAGTCAATTTGTTTGACACATGGCCCAATGGGAATACCAGGAGTGGGCAACTAAGCAAATTAATTAAAATCGGTTTAAACAGTTATTTTGATCCTGACCAAAGCGAGTAATCAAATTCAATCACAGTTTGACCGCATTTAGTTAATTATAAATTAATATTGGTCAGCATATTATGCCTAGGCATGATGGCCTAGGTCGTATACTGCGGATTGAATGCGTATTAAAAAGCAGCATATTATCGTAGATTAGAAACTGAACTATAATTTTCAGCACGTAACTATAATACAGAAACATTGATAGAGCATATAAGCATCACTCGGGCCAATAAAAGTTGTGGACTTGTAGTAAATGATAAATAATTACTAACCACGATAAGCCACCCAGGCATTGTTGGTTTTCCACCGCGGGATACACATGAATACTAAAAATAACCGACAAATATGCCCAAATTAAATAAACCCTATGGGACATGTAAACCATAGGCAACATTGGAATGAGTTCTTTTATTATTACTTAAATTCACGCCTGTAAAATGATTTTGTTGGCCACATTTCGAAAACACGTCAAATAGTACAGTTATAAGGGAAATTAGAAGTGGAAACCAGCTGTCTATTATTTATTATTATTTTATTATTATTTTTTATTATTATTATTATTATTATTATTATTATTAATGTTTATTTTCCCTACATTCATTACATATTATATAATAAACATACGGAAAGGATGCTAATAGCAGACCGAAGATCCATTTGAGACATTATACACCCATCCTAAGAATTAATATACAACAATAATAAAATACATATCAAACAAGATGAAACAGACATAAATATCAAACTCTTAAAAAAACATTCTCTTGACCCGCTCCCTCGAACCCACCGAGAGGAAGTTCCTTTACTTTAGAAGGGAGTGCATTCCAGAGCCGCTGCCTCCCTGTAGTAAATGGATTTCTGGAATGCACTTGTTCGAGCAATTGGCGTCCTTAAGGTCAACCCCTTATTACTTCCGCGTCCTAAAATCTCAGTCCGATTTACTGGGGTAAGGCGCACAGAGGTCAAGATCAATCAAGTTGGGGTTTAGTTAATTTTTTTTTGGGAAATTTATTTTTCGGTCCTATCTTACCCCCTTTTTTTTAAATGGTTTAAAAAGCGCAAAAAAAAATTAAATGTTTCCACTCATAATCAGAAAATTTTTTAAACTTAAAAACCCCCCCAAAAAATTTAAATTTTAAAAAATTTTTCCCCTGACCCAGGATTTTTTTTTTTTTCCCCCGGTTAAATTTAAATTTTTTCCCGGGCTTTTGTTAAAAACCCATCCCAAAAACCATACAACATTAATGATTTTTAAAAAAAAACCCTTAAACCCCCTAGGGGGTTTTTTCCAATTTTTCGGCATCAAATTTTTTGGGAAATTAAAGGGCCATTTTATTAAATTTTTATTTTTTTTTTTTTAAAAAATTTTTAAAAATTTTTTTATTATTTTTTTAAATTTTTTTTTTTAAATTTTTTTTTAATTCTTTAAAAAAAAAAAAAAAATTTAAACAAAAACCAAGTTTTTTTAAACTTTTTAAAACCCCAAAAATTTTTTTTAAAAATAAAAAAAAATTTAAAAAATAAACAAAAAAAATTAAATTTTAAAAAAAAATTTTCGATTTCAATACCAAAATTTTTTTTTAAATTGAAAAAACCCTTTTTTAAAAAATTGTTTTGGTCCTTTTAAAAAACCCCCAATAATTAAAAATTTTTTAAAATTGCCATTTTTTTTAACCAAAATAAATAATTTAAACATAATTGAAAAAAAACTTTTTGAATACAAAAAGGAAAAAAGTTTTTTTTTAAATACAGGTCATTTTTCCCCCCCAAATTTTTTTTTGTTTTTAAAACAGGGGGATTTTTTTGTTTAAATTCCCCCCATAACTTTTTTAATTTTGAAACAATTAAATTTTTTAAATTTTAAGTTAAATAAAAATTGATTAAAAAATTGTTTAAAAAATAATTGTTTTAACCCCTTAAAATTTAAATTTTAATTTTAAAATTTACGTTTTTTTTTATTTTAAAAACGTTGTTCCTTTAAATTTGGGTCTGATATCGAGAGGTCTAAGAAGCACAGTTTTGAGTTTTTTTAAAACAATAAAACAGAGCCCCAAAGTTTTTTTATTGCATCCAAATCAGTTTTTTAGAGCCCAACATCATCGAATCTTTTAATAAGCGGTATATGGTCAGTCATCTCATACATACTAGCTTAGATTTTAACATGAAGGAAGGTCCCCCTCATATAATTTTTATGAAAAAACAAGGGACCAAATACAGAAAACCTTGTGGGACACTGAGAATACATCAAGTTCCCCGATCTTGATCCATCAATACAGTGCATTGATTTCTCCCGTAAAAAACCCTACACCAAATTAGAAAGAACCTTGTATGCATAATTCTCAAATTTTGTCAGAAGACGTTCATTGGAACCGGTCAAATGCTTTACCAAATCAAGAGAATAACGTCCACCTGCTTAATTTTACTTTTTTATCCAAACTGTGTTGCCAATCCTCAATTACTTTTGAAAACATGGTGACACAGGGACTTTTTGGCAAAAAAACCCATGTTTTTTTTTATTTTAATGCATTGTCACGAAGTTGTAAGAATGGATTACTTACAGTCCTCAATTACCTTACTAAAACTGATGTCAATGCATTGGTCTGTAGTTAGAAATGCCTCTTTGGCAACCCGATTTTTTTTAAACAGGTACTACTTTTCCCTCTTCCATGGGGCTTTAGGAACAGTGGGCCCTCAATAATGATAGGTTAAAAGGCTTGTGTATAGATGAAATGAAGAAAAAAGGGGAAGAAATTTGAGCTCCGACTATTTTTACATTTTTAGAAATGAGACCTTTTTTTCCCCTGATCAGAAAAAAATAAATCCCAAATCTGGAATGAAAAAAAAGATGTTGTCTGGGATCATCTTCCTTGCAGTTTTTTTCGCTTCTTGCGGATTTTAGCTTCGGTTTTTTTTTTAACCCAATTCCCCCTTTTCTTTTTCTATCATCAACATCTTATCATCTTCGTTTTTTTCCACATCTTCCCCCCCCTTCTCTTGGCTGTAAGTCAGTCTCCTGCTAAGGTCTATTCTTAACTTTCCTTTACCCCCTCGTACTCTTCCCTTCAATCCTTTTTTTCATTTTTTATGCCTAAATCTGTAAATGGCTTTCTTGGTTCCACATGCCCCCAAATGCAAGACAAGGATGGGCCAAACCCGGCTCAATACGAACCCCCAGTGGGGGGCGTCTTTTTTATCCCCCCCCCCAGTCCTTAACCACCCCCCCTGACCCGCGAACTGACCACCGAGATTGGGTTCTCTCGTCGAGCCGAGACCAAGTACAACCGTCAGCTGTTCCTCGAGAACGACATCTTTTGAGCGGTACATCCACCCCGCCGAGCCTACCACCCAAAAAACATGGTCCCCCAAGAGTCGGCCGTCAGGCGGAGGCGCGGCAGCAGAGAATGAGCGAAGGCGGCCCCACGCAAGGGGGAACATGGCCGTCTCAGTGCAGTCCCTCCGCGATGATATTGACGAGGCCTGGGCTGGACTTGATGCGACCGTCCATGTCCCAGCAATGGCGATTCTCACACGATCAGGAGGGTGGTGTCCATTTGTCCGTTCGACCCGTTTTGTCTTATCGACAATAAAAGGAAGCCGTCCAAAAGAGGGGCCCACGTATGTTGTATTACCTCTTAAACCTTGCAGTATCTCTCCTACAGATTTCGGGTCCATTTCCAATCTTATACAAAGTCAGGAACGATAAGTCGAGAAAACGATCCGTCACGTAGGGAGGCCCCACGTATGATGCAATCCCTTAAAGTACTTGCAGTATCTCTCCAAAAACAGAATTTCAGTCCATTTCACCATTCTTATACAAAGTCAGGAACGATCCGTCAAAGAGGGGCCCACGTATGATGCAACACCCTTAAAGTGCTTGCAGTATCTCCCCAAACAGATTTATCAGTCCATTTCACATTAGTATAAAAACTCGGGAATGGTCCGTTAAGAGGGTCCAACCTTTGATGCATTTTGATCCTTAAGCTTTAAGTGACAATTTCTCCCCACACAGAATTGGATCAATCATTCCATCTTCTACACATGGCAGGTCCCAAAAAAAGCCAGAGCTTTTCATGCTTTTTGCAATCATGATTGTCTTTCATTTTGATTTCACTATCTAAATTTTAAGTGTCCTTATATTTCCAAGGGCATTTTTACGTCTCAAATCAGTTCATTTCACCTGCCAATTTTCAAGGGTTTTGGGTTGCCCAAAAAGGGTCACGGGCAAAGAATATTTCCAAGAAGAAATCTACTTCTTGTTTACTTTACCTGTGCGCGAAAGGTGTGTGGTTAACAGGGAGGAATTTAAGAAAAACCTGCTAAACCCATCTTTCCATTGAGTCCACTATTAATGTTGCAAAAAAGTTCTTTTTCAGCATCAACACATCACACAAGATCGACATGTGTATACGCGAGATGGAAAAAACTGCGTCTATCTTATGAACACCTGACCAAACTGTACAAAAGCAGGGAAGGCCCAACTTGACAGCCGAGCATGAGGAGATATCCACTATGATAGGCGAGACATTACGTACTTCGGCCGAGTTCGAGCAAAAAATCATCATCAACGGTGTCGAAAAAATTACGAAGAAGATACCTTCCGCCTGTGTTTGTCAGATTCATGGAGGAATGGCTAAGGAAGATGGATCTACTTTCGGTCAAATGCGACTCAAGACCAGCACTTACAAGAGACTGTACTTGAAACTTTCGCAGCAGCTGAAAAAGATGGAAACTCGGAGAATCCCTTTGCGTCCGGTTTTACTTTGTATTCCAGGAGATTTAAACATGCTGGAAAAAATCCAACAGCTTAAGTCCAAGAACTTCGATGCCAATCTCTTGAAGAAAGAGACAGCTAATGTTCACCGAACATTCGTCGCCTTCCAGACAAACCTTGCCGAACAGTTGGCGGAACTGCGAGACCTCAAGGGGAAGACGGCGGAAAGGGGAAAGGTCGTCGAGACATTGGGTGGCGAATTGGATATAGTACAGTCGAAGTTGATAGAGCTGAAAAGGACATGAAATAAGATCAAGAACTCCGGGAAAATTTCACTGTACCCGATGTATTGAATATGCACGGCAAAGGCACAGATCTTAAAGTTGAGGAAAGAGTTTCATGTTTGGAATCGAAGAGCCCCACCTCCAAAGCATAAACTACTAGTGAGCAAAAGGCAGAAGCTTTACCATATGAGAGAGGAAATGTACTTATTTAGAGCCGTATTAGGATTGCTGTTTCATACAACAAACCTACTAACTTATATTATTTTATACATACCTGCTCTTTTACACCAATTTCATATTCTACTCTATGCGCATTGCAATTTTTATACATCTTTACTCTAAACGCAATATCATTTGTTATATTTTTAAAAAAAAGTTAATTTGAAAAGCTTATAATGACAGTGGTGGATGTTTGTTTTTTTTCTTTGGGGGTTGAAGGTTCTTTGAACAATTTGAATTAATGACAACTCTCGTTTTTACGGTAATTCAACGGTGATAGTAGGCAGTCAAATTTTGTTTTTTACATTTAAAGAGACTCTAACCACACAATTGTGAATTTTTTACATACAGTAGACCCTGATCAACAAGTCGTAATGGTGTAGTTCCAAACAAATTCGCAAACCCTCTCAAAAGGCAAACTAGGCCAATATAAAATCGAAAAAAACGTGCGATTCCATTACTGCTAATTCACGTCGACAAACCGGTTTGTATACACTGTTATCTGTAAACCAGGGCCAACTTCAGTTAATTTTTCACTGATAAAACAGCTTAGAACAATAAAATTAGCGATGCATGGCTTTACCATAACAGCGTCAGAGTCGCCGATATTATAAAGCCAAAGTTAAACAAATACGTTTGCTCTATGGTATTATCAATCAAATCCTTGTCGAATCAAAGGGTATGACTATAAAGGGGATCGACTGTATTCACATATTTTTTTGTATCATTTTGTCGGCGTGCACATAAACTAAATACTTATGAATTTGATACTGGAGGTATGAATATTTATTTTACCCGGTTTCAAAAGTCTCATCTACTTCAGGCACATATGAAACATGAAAGGCACATATCATATAGCACCTTTTCATAAAATTTACTGTCGGAAAAAAGAAAAATCATTAGAATCTGTCAAAAAGGTAAATAAAAACAAAAGCACCTAAATAAGTCTGCATTTTCTGACTGATTTATGAAAATGTTTTAAAAATGTGTTTGTGAAGGGACGTACATTTTTCAATTTGAGCAATTACACAAGTTTATATTCGGGATGTAATGGATTTATGTCCTGCGGAGGCAGGAACGCGCCAATGTTCAAATCATTCCACTCCCTCTTAAGATTTCTCCTTCGCGTTAATTGCCCTAATTGTCAGGTGGATTGATTTATTTGTGTTTGGGCACGTCAATTCATTATGTCCATTTTCTCCACCGGAGATTATTTATGTAAAAAGCTTAACGAGAAATAAGGGGATAGTAAAGGGTGATGAACCAAAACTATAGAAAATTGGGAAGGATCAAAGCAACAACGGATTGGCCCGAGCTGGAAGATCCCCGCACAGCGACTCAAG